>CAJPEX010001857.1:3884-48160 GCA_905338405.1 Notodromas monacha
AAAAAGAAACCAAGAATTAAAAGAAATTGTAATTGTTAATTGTAAAAATGCCACTGCTTGAATATGTCTACTTGATTGTAGAGAGAAAATTAATTGTAAAGAACGATGTGGAAAATCACTTGAATCACAAATTTCCCCTTTTTGGAAGCCCAGTTTAAAAAAGAAGCCGTATGCCACATCCCTCCTTTGTTTGCTTGAATGGAAAACTCTAGTAAGAGGAGACAAAGCATTGAATGGTCCCATCTTTCCAAGACCAAGTTTTCACGACGGTTTTACTCTTGATTGCCTTACAGACTGCCGATGTTAGATGGAAGAGATGAGCATGAAGACTCCCATGGGAACAACGGGAATGCTTCGAATGGACATAATGCAGCTCCTCGTGAGAACAACAATGCTGGTGCCAATGCCAGTGACAATAGCAATCCGGCGAGAAATGTCGTGTATAGTCGGTGCCCGCGGTGGTTCACTTTGGGTCACATCGAGAACCAACAGTGCCAATTGGCTTCCGCCATGCTAAGTGCTGCAAAAAGTAAGTACGCTTCTGCTCTATCTAGAATTATCATAATTTTGAAGTACATCTTTGCGCAAAGAAAATGTGGAATGGGCCACATCGCGATTTCTGCTGATGATATAGGAATAGAGTACTTTTTTAAACATTGCTTCGGTTTTGGTTCACATTTCTGACTTTCCAGATCTTTTAACCATTTTTCTCAATGATAACCTCGTTCAGATTTTTCTGGTTCCTGTTCTCGTTAAATTTCGACCAGTTCAACTTATTCTCACCAGATGATTTCTGAAAAAATTTTCATTATGCTCTTCCTTACTTTAATTCATGAAGCCGTTTAGTGCAAAAGATGTAGAAGATGGCGGAAAAAAATTCGATTAAAATGTATTTTTTACCATCAGAATGAATGGTGAAAAACCATTCATGGTGAAAAACCACACAGACCAAGGAACTGTGTTTCTTCCTATTTTTATCCAATTGAATCCCACAAAAATGAAAATTCCCTTTTTTCAAATTCTTGGTGATTGTCTTTTTAAATAGCGATATTGCAAAATGTGTATCCAATTTCCAAGATTAAACCGTAAAATTTTGTGTCATATCTTGAACCCAATTTTCAGCTTATATTCGAGTTTGTAGTTTTAAAAAATTCTTTCGACGCTGTGTAAAAAAAAAATTCGAACGTCATGATAACAGATCGTGTCGGGGGAAACATAAAATTATGATTTGGAAAATTTAAAAAAAATCGTTTTCGTTCAAATTTAGCTTTTCCGCATCCATACAGCTTTTTAAAGTTGAGAATTGGTCTACATTTCCTGGCTACGACTTTGTATTTACGAATCTCGTCCCTTCCTTCCATTCCAGGTGACATGCTTAGAATGCGAACAGTGCTGGACTCGGCACGAGCGAACATCCAGAGTTCCTCGCATCTATTCCGCTTGGCACAAGACGCCTTCAGATTCGTCATGTCCTCGTCGACTCCGTCTGGCGAAACCGGCATTACCCCGACGTCTGCAGCATTGCTTGCCACTCCTCCAGTCGTTGCTGCAGCAGCGGCAGCGTCTTCGGCAGCAGCTGCAGCTGCTGTTGCAGCAGCCGCCGCAGCAGCGTCCAGTTCCAACAATGCCGGAGCACCGACCACTGCGGGAACCACTGCCACTCCGACAACCACTACCGCCAGTGGCGGGCCAGTGGTCTTGCGATATCCCATGCTCCTCAATGCGGCATTTGAACTCGGGCTTCAAGTCATGAGCATGACCTTGTCTCCCACGTCTCCGAATTGGCGGCGACGGGAAATGGTGCGTTGGCTGGTGACTTGCGCGACTGAGGTGGGACTCGACGCGCTGATCTCGATCATGCATAACTGGGACCAACTGTTCACTCCTGTTGAAGCTACCTGTGAGTATTTTGAAGTTGTCGGTTGTTGTTGGATTCTTGTCGCGTTTAATATAGCTTCCCTAAACCGTGTGGGTTCATTCGTGAATTTTTGTCAATCATGTATACGCTTCTCTTCTTGGAAGGAGATGAACGACGTATCTGTAAAATCATAGATAATTTCCTGATCAGTGATCCGTTTTTGCTTACGAAGGTCACAAAATGAAGAAAAAGATGAGAATTGGAAGTGCTTTCCGTCAATGCTGTGAGGAAAGGATGTTTACGTGCCTCGGTCGCAAAATTCGTGATATTTCCGACTGTCTTGAGTGCTACCAAACATTTGAAATGCAATGATTTAAAAATGTCCTAGTTCTAAAAATAATTTCCGCAAATAAAAAGCAGATCTATGAAGTATTTTCTTATTGTTATGATTAAAAAAGAAGATCGTCCTTCAATTCCAATCGGCGAGCAGAGTTTCCAGTAAAGAGAAATTCGTAGCATAAGAAGCTTGCCTCAATCGTCATGTTCTTGATCCTACGAGAGTTTCGAAAAGATTCTGGCTCGGATGCTTGCTAACCCGAATGATAAACATTTCAGGGTACGATACTGGCACAACGGTTTAACCATGCCGTATGTGACTCACACTAACGATACGGTTTATTTTATTCACGAGAGAATTTGTTGAGACACGAGTGCTACTGTCGGTTACGAGAGCATAGCTCGATCTATGCGATGAATAACTTCCTTCTAACCGAGGCTCTTTCTATGGGAAGTTATTCCAAGTACAGTACAGTACTGTCTGTTACTGCATCTGCTGCTGATTTATTTGCGGCTTTGTACGTGGAAGAAATTTATTACAGAATGTACTGTATTTAAAACTTTTCCTTCGTTCTGTAAAATTGTGTGCGCCTTTTTTTAAAGAGCACTACTACCAGCAATGAGAGCATAGCTCGATATATGCTGTGAAAAACTTTCTTTTCCATTGAGGCTCTTTCTTCGGGCAGTTTTTCAAAATCATTTTTATCACTACACCTGCTGCTGATGAAATTTACGTGGAAGAAATTCTATTCAGAATGTATTTGAACTTATTGCTTCGCTCTGTAAAATGTTTGACGTCTCTTTTGACGAAGCGGGTTACTTCAAATGTGTGGATCGGGATCCGGCTTAACGTAAAATCGTGCTCGACGGCGCCGCATCGCACGTCATGACATCACACCAGCTCTTTGTCATTGCGCGTTTCATGGACCACAGACGGCATTTGCCGCGTGCGTACAAGCTCGCCACGTTGGCTATGAAGAATGTGCACCTGGCGTACAACCAAGAGTCGCATCCTGCTATCAACGATATCCATTGGGCGTGTGTCTTGTCGCATTCGTTGGGCAAGCAAGAACTGGCGAACCTTGTGCCGCTCCTCGTCAAGAACGTGCAGTGCGCCACTGTGTTGTCGGATATCCTTAGACGGTGAGTTTTTCGATTATTATTTTTGTTGCTGTGTGGAAAGGCTGACACAACGAGCTTGAGTCATGTTTGAGAGATTCGGCAATTTTATTTTGAAGCTCGATGAAGTCTTCCACGGTACTTTTTTTTCTGGATGCATTGTACTCTGATGAGCTCTGATGTATGTGAGGGTTACCGAGTGGGGCATGGGCAACGCATTCCCCACGGGTAGCACCAGCTGTTTCTGCTAAGTTCATGTTGTAACACTTAGGGAAACATCCGAAAGTAACATTAGATAAATTCAAATGTAACAGTTTGGAAAATTCATTCCAAATGCTGAGCCATCCTAAACTGTCAACCCCGAGAATGCAGTTGAATTGGAGGATGGAATGAAGAAACAGTTTGAGCTTTGACTTAGCTGTAGAGCTTATCTTTTGTGCAGACCACAATTTTCGTAGGTTTCTAGCATTCCCAATTTTTTGAAAGAATCTGAAAACTAATCTTTCTAATTTGTAAAATTCCCCAAGCATCTTCTGTGATCGAGATTTTACCTTAGCAGTACTGTATTTTTGTAAAAATAAATCGAATTTTTATGTTTGCCTCAAATAGCTGAAATTCTGGAAAAATCTGCTACAGTTTGGATGGAAATGAAATGAAATCAATGATTGATGCGGAAATACTTCACGTTGGAAATTTTCTAGAGATGAATGTCTTGTGAATTCTATACATTCTTACAATATGAGCTTGATAATTTAAAAAAAATGAGCAGTTGAATGGTGGACGTGTTTTCTGGTGCGTTTTTCTTAGGATTATTATTGACTTCACTAGAGTTCGGAATTATTCAGGCTGTGGACTGGCAGCAATACCAGAATAATCCGTAGGAAAAATTCGAGAATGGTCTAATTTTATAGAGCGTACCGACATTCCCGTTGATGTCGAAGTCTATAGTTGCCCAGATGATTGCATTTTTGAAGAGGGAAACAGAACGGCTCAATCTAAAAATCCAGTTTGACGGCTCCTTTGTTTCCTTATGATGGGAAATAAATACTGTATTCGGGTGCGGATAATTGGAGTAACTCTACATTTGCATACATTATTTCTTGAAGTGGTTAATGATGGTATTTTTTTTTTGTTCAGGTGCTCAATGACTGCCCCTGGAATGGCCGCGTCTCCGAGCGTGGATCACCACCACCATCACCACCACCACCACAAGCGACGAGGAGTGGCGAAACCCCTGGCCATCGACCGCCCTCCTCTCCGCGCTCTGCTGGACGCCGCCATTGCCGCCTACATATCTACAACCCACTCCAGACTCACGCACATCAGCCCACGTCATTACGGAGACTTCATTGAGTTCCTCGCCAAAGCCCGTGAGACGTTCATGCTGGCCATGGATGGCACGCAACAATTTGCGCAGCTCCTGGAGAACATGAAAGTCGCCTACAAGGGCAAGAAGAAGCTCATGTGCCTGGTGAAAGAACGGTTTGGTTGACGTCGGCTCTGCTCCTCCTCCTCCGTGCCCCGCGCGTTTCACCGAGTTTTGTTGCCCCTGTGATGGCCGTTTTTTTAGGGATGTTTTGATACATGTACGAGGAGGGAGAGTTTCAGAAAATGAGAGAAAAAGAGTTTAGGCTATAGGTTCTGGAAAATTCTATATCTTGATTCTTGAGATTCGAATGAGGTACCGTATTTTCCCACCTAAATTTCCCAGCTATCCTCTTTCTGAAACTTCGGGCAATTTTCTTAAAAATTACCGTTTTACTGTACCATGACAAATTTTAACTCTGATCCGTGTTATTTTCGATACCTCAATGCCATTTTCCATTAAATTCTTGCAGTCTTCTGAATCCGAATCATGTGGGAAATGTTTTAAAGATAATCGACACGGGTATTCAAAAGGATTGAAATATTGGCATGCTCTTGGAGCGTTTTATGTCTGTTCGTCAAATGTGTGTCGGCTTCACTTCCCTCAAAATTCAATTCTGAGCGACAAACTGCTTCCAAATATGTTTCAGCTGAATCTTGATTCTAAACTGACCCAGGGATTTCCGGTATTTTCCATCAGGTTTTTATGCGTTTTTCTGTGCTTTGAGAATTCAGTGTTGCTTTAAAAAAAATATGGCAAATTCAGTGAAGTTTCAGCTCTGATGCGAGGAGAAAAGGAGCGGTGTTCTGAGTTTTCAAAGTTACAGATCATATCGGATACTGCTGAGAAGAAAAAGCTGAGAGAAAAGTTTGTTTTGATTAGCCTTTATGGTACAAATGCGGAACTGCCTGTCGACGGAAATGTGGAGGAGGAAAATGGATGGATTTAAATTCCGAAGGAATCCGGGGATGGAGGAGCGAGAAGAACTGACGATAGCTTCATGCATTATAAACTGATATTCGTCATTTATATGTTGGTATTGCAGATCCCCTCCGCCTTCACCAAATGTTCAGTAAAAAAGAAAAGAAAAGCGGTGGGGTGGAATATTTAGCATGGTTTTATCGGTCTCAGGTTTAGCGAGTGGCTTGTAAGCGGAATCCGATCAGCTGCTTTGTTTAATTTCCCTCGTGCGCCTTTTTTTGTCCTTTTTTCAACGCATCGGGAAGGCATTACGTGAACGCGATGCCGCCAAACTTGAAGTTTTGAATGCGTTTTTTTTTTGTGGCAGGGTTTTTGATCTCGGTCCTTACTTTTTTTTTGTTTTGGAACCCCGCGGAAAAAAACATTTTTGTCTGTTTGTTGTACAGGAATCGAAGGGATTCAGAATGTTTGGATAATGTCAGCAGCTTCACCTTTTATTTTGCTTCTGTTCGGCACGCTGATCTCTGGAAAATGTTTTTTTTTGTTCCTGCTGTTTTTTGCCTCAAATGTTGTGCACAGTTCAGGTTATATAAGCAAGGCCTAACATTTTTTTGAAGGAGAAAAAAAAATTGAAGAACCATTTTTTGGCAGGAATTATAGCTTTACGTGATCCCCCGTTTCATCCTGCTATATTTTCCGTGAAGAAAATACTTGCCGTGGGTGTTGAATGTTGACCCCCCCATCTGCTCCCTGTTCTGTCTCGGCGTTCGATTTTGAAATTGATTTTGGGGAGATGATCCTGCTGGTATGTATTTTGTAAAACTGTATACCTCATGGAAGTTCGAAGTTCCGAGCTGCCGAGTGAGCTGATTTTTTTGTTGGGCTGAAGTTGTTTTCAATTCATTTTCACCGCAATTACCTCGGCGTGAATGAGCATGGCGAAGAGAAGAAGAAGAAGAAGGGAGGAACTTCATCCCGTGTTCTCCTTCCCCAAATGTCGTTTTTGTTCTCGGATTGAAAAAGTTTTTTTTTTCCTTTGTGACGGCAGGAATTCTTTTTCGAATGACGAGTCGCTTTGCTTTGCTTGTTGGTTTGTTAAAAAAAATTATATAAAGATGGATCTTCCCCCATGCCGTGCAATAAGGCTCGAACCGCCTTTCTTGCGCCAGGAAACAATCCGTGCAGGTTGCCTTCGACAATTTTTTCGCGAGCCACTTTCGGGCAAAGAGCGTGTTTGTAAATGAGGGCGTTTTTAGAAGCAGAGGCCGGGGGAAGATGATTTTAGCGTAATGGAAAAGCGGGCGAGTAGATTCTTTTTCTGTCTCGATGACTGCCTGTGGGCCTGTCAAAAGTGGTCGCTTGACACCTGTCGCCGTCGGCATTGATCCTTTTTATTTATATTTCTTCGTGAGTGCTGACAAATAACGATGTGATACGAATAAACTGAAAAAAGAAGCGACTCGATTGGGTTCATTTATGCGAGATATATTTTAATTTCAGCTTTTAAACAAAGAAATCCTCTTTGGGATATCGTCAACCTATTTATTCTGGAGCTTCTCATCCGACGATATTTTGTCATTGAATGAGTTCTTTTGAGACAACGCTTCAATGAGTGAAACGGAAATTCATGACATTCCCTGTAAGGAGGTGTGAAAATGTACTTCACATCTTGTAGATATGATATAGAACCTTTCAGGTAAGCGGAATTTCGACAACTAATCAGAATATTTGTCAACGTGACGCCGAAGGAAATTGTCCGGAGAATCCTGACGAAAGGTTGTCATGCTCTGCAGTTGTCAACTAAAAGGGATTTAAATCCAGAAGACGAACTCAATCGAAAATAGTTTATGTAGACGACGGGAAAAGCATAATGGGACCACGCAGTCGTCGCAATTGAAAATGGGGATTTAACTGGCAGAGATCTGCAAGTTAGCGGATGTGTTCAGCCTGAGTCATTAAAGTTTCTCTCTTTTTTTCATTCGGCAAGTCCTTGGCTATAATATTTAAAAGAAAGGCGTAAATATTAAAAAAAAGCAAAGAATACACTTGTGATATTAAAATTCGACATCTGAAGAAGCTATAGAAGAAATAGAGAAATTTCTGACGTCATCCTCATAAAAAAAGATACAGTTCGTTTGTTCGATGTTAAAAGAAGGGCATTCTTCATAGTACAGGTGGACTCTCTCTACAATGAAATTCAAGGGACAAAAAATAAAATTCGTTTGAAAGTACCCCTATAGTATGGAGAAAGAAGCTTATGGGAAAAATTACTGTTCATCCAGAGAAAATCGTTGTGGAGAGCTCACCTGTAAAATACTTCTGTGCAATTGCGTGAGTCACTCATTCACGATTTATTGGGTACTTGATGATTGCTGAACAATTCAAGACTCCCACCACAAAAAAGACAATATAGTATCTGTACTGTATTCACGCATCAAAATTCCTATGGTTTAAATGCAGTGGCTTGCATATAAAAAATCGCTTCGCATCACAAAATGTTGGCCTGATGCTGTTGCTTAAAAAAATATAGTTTTCAGGGTGGTAACCTTCCTCTCCTTGTCCAAACAACAGTCATACAGCAGGGAGGGGCACTAAGGCAGATGCCAGCATAAGAGAAATTGTTTATAACCAGCATTCTCAAAACAAGTATTCCATGTTATATTCGTGCTTTAAGCGAACATAGCAGGAAAACCGACAGAAAAAAAGAATTGCTCACAATAAAAACATGGATTAATATGAATGTTCATTAGATTCTGTTTTCATGCATGCAAGAAATTTGATCATTTGAAAATTGAAACATGGATTGATTACAAATAAATGAATAGCCTCAAATGATGAGGCTATTATATAAAACGTTTTTGTTGAATTGTTGAAACTCCGCTGGATCCATTCTAAGAGTCTCAAAACTTATGATGAACTAACCCTCGTATACGTATGATGTGAAGTAAAAGTTATGCCGCATTTGTTTGAAGTTATACTGTTGGGTTGATACCGAATTTCTTTCCCCTTCAAATTGAGTGCTGTATCCCAGAAAAGGGTAGGATAAGGTGTGCACTTTCATCAGCAGTAATAAAGTACATCTCACCCTGGCCCTTCTCATAATAATTCCACAATGACCAATAACTGCTGCACATGAGGGAGGCGGGGACTTCCCTCCCCCAGAGCATATCGGTTTGAAAAATGCTTCACTGCACCATCCAGTTCAACTCCCCAGCAGCTGCATGTCTCGTCCCTCCCACAGTGTTTCAGTGTATGATACTAAGTCAATCATCATCTTCTAATTCCACGTTTACTTGTTTCCCTGTGATGTAAAGGGAGTGTGTTGGGAAGCCCAACCAAGCATCTTGGTCCCCCCCCCCCCCCCCTGCGAGTTTCTGGCCTGGCCAGTGTTTGCTCTGTGACCAGAACCAAGCTAGCCTTCAGTTGGATCCTGATTTGTCCCCCCCCCCCCCCCCCTGCGAGTTTCTGGCCTGGCCAGTGTTTGCTCTGTGACCAGAACCAAGCTAGCCTTCAGTTGGATCCTGCCCATCGCATGGATCGGACCAGCGGTGCGTTCAAGTGCAACTGACGTGACGAACGTGTCCCTGTTATTAACCGAGGAATAAAAAGAAATGATTTCCCATTATTTGTTGGATTCGGGATGATTTCCAACTCCTGACGGAGTTTTTTCCTTTGCTTGCACTGCAGTGTGTACAGTGAGACCACCACATGTGGACACCTCAACAGGCAGACAATTTGACATTAGGAAATTTATTTTTCAATAAGAAGGGCATAAAAAAGGCAATACATGTGGACGCCTACTTGACATGAGGACGTTGCTTGATAAAATAATTGTCAATAAATTAAAAAAAAAGACTTTTATTAGGCTTGATTGCAAGAAAAAGATAATTCCAACCCTAAGATCTATGCCCAGAAAAATTCTTTGTCATTTCTCCCATCATTTCTCCCATCCATTCAGCTATAATTAAAAAATTACCTGTTGCATAGAGGGACTTCCTTCTCTCTTTGTGACTTGAATGTTATTTTTGCAGATGCCAACATTTCAATCTACTGTACATAGGTAAACTATTCAATGTTCCAAATGTTCTTATATTGAGCTGAAAATATATTCATTGAATCAAATTCAAGTGACAAACAATTGTTTTCATGGAATTCTGAAGAACATTTCTTCCATAAAACACCAATTAAAAATTATATAATGTAAGTCTATAGGAAAACAAGACTCAACTTGGGGAAAATTCCACTTTGGGACACTCTTGATGCACCAATTATGTCCGCATCTTGGGGGTCTCACTGATTTACGTTCACATGATCAATTAGTTAAACATGATTATTTCAAGAAAAATCATATTTTGAACCCGCAATAAAACTGGGTGCGCATCATATGCGGGGATAGCTTTTTGTTAGTCGAATACTGTGCAAAAAGAAAATTGAAGAGAGCTTCTTCCTCGATGTCGCGTCGTGGTACTCGAGTCAATACGGTATAGATGCCTTAAGATAAATATAGTACACATGACTGCGGGCGAAAAACTACCGCGTTAGTCCCAACGGGGTAATCCAGCCCGAATGTTATTCTAGTGAGCAACCCAGGGTACCTAGAAACGGTCCTTCGCGATACGGAAGACTCTCCGTACTTCCAACACCGGGTCTCCTAATCGATAGAGATAAGTACGCAGTTACTGCTAGCTTCATCTTATACCAGACGTGGGAATCATTCCCGTCCAGACAGAGTACACGAAGGACAAGCGCGGGAGAATCAATACGTGGACCCGACATTCGCAGGGAAGAAGAAGAAAAGGAGTGAGTGTCGGGGGCCGGGTACGCAAAAATTCGTCCGGAAACATTCTCCTCCAGAACTTGTCAATGAGGAAAATCCCTGACGGGATCTCGGGTCCCGTCGCCCGACTAAATCCCTATGCCACAAAGCGACATTCCTCGCGACGAGGGAAGAACCCCGTGGGCTGCCGAGTTCGGCTGTGCTTGTGCCTCGTGCCATACCCAGGCGGAACCTGCGCCAGGCATTCTCCACGCGACGCATTCCAGAGAATGTCGAGCGAGAGGGTTCCCGGTGGGAAAGGGCGTGGGATCGCTGAAAAAAAAAATAATTAACCGATTGCGCAGTGCTTCAGCCTCACGAGAACAACTACAGTATCGCAATTTCCACGAAGAAAACGGGTCTCAGACTGGCCATCTTTTCATTCCTCTCTCTCCTCGCCCAAAAAAACCCCCTTGAGCATTGGATCACATGGATAAGGGTAGCGAATTTTCAATATACAGAAAAAAATCTTGTTACAACGAACTCCTGGGGTCCTGTAAAAAAATTCGTTATAATTAAAAATGCGTTGTATTCAGATTCTTAGTTTTGAACACATTTTAGACGAAAATTTTGTGTGAAATGGGCATAATTTACCTTAAATTGCGTTTGAAACAAATCATTCAAAACTTATCTTAATTAGTGAGGGCATTGTTGATAAAATAAGGTAAAACTTTTAAAATAAATAGTAATTTTCTCTCATTAACCATTTAAACCAGCCTTTGAATACAGAAATTTTGCTTTTCTTGAAAAATAGA
This sequence comes from Notodromas monacha, assembly GCA_905338405.1. Lineage (NCBI taxonomy): Eukaryota > Metazoa > Arthropoda > Ostracoda > Podocopida > Cyprididae > Notodromas > Notodromas monacha. Next base: position 15,056 of record CAJPEX010001857.1, read on the forward strand.
ATGAAACAAAATTAAATGTGGTAGAAATACTGCACTTCCCTCTGAGTAATGCACACATCCACTGATACCATTCTGTCTGCTCTTTGAAATAAAGGCAATTTTTTAATGTACTGTTCATTTCAAAGAAAGGCATACTTTCTAAAATGGAGCTGAAGAATTTCCAAGAAATATTTGATTTTTTGCATTTTTGGAACACCAATAAGTTTTCTCCGCAGACATTTTTAAAAAATGAATTTGGGATGCTGTATGTTTAAGTTTTCTGACATTTATTAAGAATTTGTATGATCCCTATATGGCCTATGAACAGAATCATGGCCAAAAATTCGTTATAATGAGATTATAGCCTAAATTAAGTTTGTTGAAATGAGATTTTTATAACATTGTGCCTATGGGAAACTGCCAGGACTGAGAAAAAAATTTGTTGCAATGAAAAATTCGTAATAACGAGATTTGATGCAATGAGATTTTACGGTATTTTTTTGCTGAATTCAGGCTTCTTGACGTTTACAAACGTTCCTTTCCACGCCTGGACTACTATAATCCTGTCTATCCTGTTCAACGAAAAATCCACAAAACGAAAATATACTGTATAGGGAGAAAACATGACTAACATCACGAAAATATTTTGCATAAAGACATTTTAGCGCAAAAAATTCGCGAACTTCAACAAGCTTCCCCTGAAAATTGAGAAATCTAGAGAAAACGGAAATAAAATACAGTTCAGAAATTAAAAAAGTTACGAGCAAGCTTTGTCAGGGTTACTTCCAATTGGCACTAAAAATATTGAATTCAGAACTTTCTGCTGAAAAAACACGCAAATTTAGTGGCTTCTTCTGGATTTTCGGTGAGTGGATGGAACCGATTGAATCACTTACATTTTAGTCTTACGGAAAAACGCGTTTCATGTGACGAACTTTATCCAGGTATGGCTTAATTTCGTCATGCGAGGATCCAAATTACGAAAATCCAGAAAGTGCATCCAGACGTCAATTTTCCTCATGAATGGATAAAATTTAATGAACATTCTTTATACTCTGTTCATTATTCTCTGTTCACCATTTCCGAATGCTGATTAAATTTTAAATCATCTTTATGAGGGCTCATCCCGGCATTGGCAACTGAATGTTATCCAGCTTTTTTTCTTCTTGGAAAATCATATTTTTTTCAGGGAAACACGGTAGATTTTGGTGCCAATCGATCTAGAGCCAAGAAAACAGCGAAACTCTCTGGGAAAGAGAGAAAACACCCTCCAGGGACCAACTGCTCAACTAATTACTGGAAGGCAGAAACAAAGGGCTCTTTTTTCTCATGGGGAAAAGCTCTCTAGAAGCAGGAGGACTCAAGGAAATAACTTTCCCTGTAGAAAAAACTACTGGTAAAGCGATACAAAAAAAACTCTATTGGGTCTCTGAATGTCAGGGGTTGAAAACCCTGAAGTCTGAATCTTCCACCTTGAAGCATTATACAGTAAAATCTTGTTACAACAAACTCCCATTGACCTCAGAAAAAATTCGTTTCATTGAGATTAATGATTTTAGAACATTTCAGACTGGAATTTTAGTGGAAATGGGGAATACTTCTAAAACAAATAATTCAAGACCTGGCATAATTTATGAGTACAGTACTTTTGATGAAATGAAGGGAAATCCTTTGATGTAAATATAACTCTCCTTTAAATGAATGCACATTTGTACAAGTATTGCTTGTATTGAAAAATGAAATAAAATGAAACAAAATTACACATGGTAAAAGTACTGCACTTCCTTCTCAATAAACTTTTTCACTCATAGCTCTTTCAAGCATAGAGGAACATTCTTCCAACATACTGTTCATTTGAAAAAGACATACATTTTAAAATAAATGAGCTAAAGAATTTCCAAAAATACGTCCTGTTGTGCAAGTTTTCTGTGCATAGAGATTTCTTTTTTTCTGTGAATTTTTAATGCTACATCTTCTAATTTTTTCTACACTTCCTCCCATTTATTGAGGAATCCCTATATGGGCAATTCACAGAATCATGCCCAAAAATCCATCATAATGAGATTACAGCCTAAAATTACTTTGTTACAACAAGATTTTTATAACATTACGCCTATGGGAAACTGCCAGGACCACAAAAACATTCGTTATACAGTAATGAGATTCGTTGCAAATAAATTCCTTTTTTTTTTAATTTGACAAATTAGAAAGTCCTCAATGGAATTAAAGTGTTTCAATGCCGGGTTTGTAGGGACACAAGAAAATCAGCCCCGAAAGCGCACATAAACAAACAATATCCTCAACCCTTCGACTCGAAATCATGATCGAAACCCCACTTCGGTCATGTCGAACGAACGGAATTCCCTCCATCGAATTTCGATCGAAATCAAGCCTCTCTTCACGAAACACCTCCGACGGTTTCAGAGAAACATGCAACAATTACCGTCAACCTAAGGCCATTTGCTCCACAAGAAATCACGCAACTCTTCGATCGAGAAATTAAGATGCATTCAGCCACGTTCCTCACGGCATATTCCGAGGTGACGGAAAAGCTGAGGGTGTTCGGAAACGGCACGACTCGATATTAATTTATCAAGAGGCGATGGAAATTACGCCGTATTCCTTGGGTGACTTACAGTCTGGGGAAAATACGAGGGTTGTCCTATTTGGGCGCGACCTTGGTTATTTCTAGACGAGTATGACTTTAAAAAAATTATGACGTAGCCCGTTATGGTGTAAGGTACAGAGTTTTTTTTTATTCAAAAAAGATTATGTACACACTTACAAGACTTGGCCAAAGTTCACCATTCGTATCAAAGTGGGCTAAAAATGTGTAAGGCCAGGTGAAAATTGAGGTGTCTTTGTTGTTCTAAACATTATCTGAAGTGTAGAAAAAAATTATAAGAATATTTTTTTAAAAGAATAAAATAATTATAGACCTGAAAGTTTCAGCTTGCTAGCTAGTCGGGAAGTGAGCGAAATTTGAGTTGCAAAATTTGATCCGGACAAACAAACAGACAAGAAAGCGAGTTAATAAAAACGTGTTAATAAAATATAATGGCTTTGAACAAACAAACAAAATTGTTCTTAGCTGGCCTAAAATTTATGTAGCACCCTTTAACACGGGTGGAGCACTCAGGCAGTAACCGAAAAGTGTTCCTTAGTGTCATGCAGTAAATTAATTGTTTTTCAGTCCTTCAAAAATCCCAAACATCACGGGCCAGCTTTTTTTTTACAGTCAAACCCACTCTAGATATAAACAAGGTCGTGCCCAAGTGGGACAAACCTCATAATCCGTTCGGATAAATGACATAGCATCATTGTTTGGCAAATACTGCGTTTTAATTGCAATTTTATGGCACACGCGGAATAGTCCGAGTAACGCATTGAGGAAGTGACGAAGAATTTATTGCGAAGGATCGACGCGAGTTTTCCCAGGAAAGTACGATGTTTCGTTCATCATTTTTTGTCTCGTGCCAAGAAAAATGTCAAGGATACGCGAAAACTCCCACCGCAATCATTCTTCCGAAGAAACCGGCGATGAAAGAATTATACGGACCAGTATAACTCGCTGATACTAACAAAATCCGGATGCCATTATACGCGGATCTGCGTCGTGATCCCAAACATCAATACACGACATCGAGTGGATGCTTTCGGCCGAAAAGGCTCAGAGCTGGCACGAGGATTTCATTATTATTTTTTCCCCCACTTCCAAATAAAAAAAAACCCATCTCACCGGGGTCCTTCAACCCCCTCCATTTCCCCACCCCCGTCGCATACTTCGTCGCCACACGGGGTGTCGGTGGCAACAACAGTTCGCAGAAAAGTCTAGTGCGTTTTCATCTTCGGCTCTCGTCACGCTGTTGGGTCTCCGCGGATCGCGGAGCAGAAACTCAAAATGGCAGGTATCCGCGAGATCACGTGTGCAGATTTCCTCGATACAACAACCCAACGCCGTGTCTGTCACGTGATGGGAGATTTTCGACCCCCTGGATCGCGTGGCAAGCGTCCAATGGGCGAGATACGAAGGGGGGGACCCGGGATGCGAAATATTCATCGCCCGCCCGCTGGACGTCGCGCTTCCTGCATCGCAAATACACGGAGTCCCAGACAACAAAAACCCCGCGAATCGAAAAATCCACATAAAGAACATTTCCATGCGGAACTTTCTGCTGGGTTCATGCACATCACGAATTTATTTCACAATACGAAATATTTCAGACCCAAAACATGCGCAAACATCAACAAGTTGTCGTCCAGTTGTCAGTTGAATAAATTGTGCATCAAGTTTACAAAAAAATAATATAGAATACAGGTGAACCTCTCTAAGTCGAATTTCTAGGGACCAGAAGAAAAATTCGACTCAGGGAGGTTTCAACTTAGGGAGGTTTACATTTTTTGAGATTTGGGGTAAAAGAAACAAATATTTTTGCTCCAAGGAAAAATGGGAAATTGTAGATGAGGATATCCTGGGCCTAAACTTGCTTCTTAATAATGAGTTTACAGTTTGCTGAACTTGTAGGCAGGGGCTCATTAGTTCAATTAGTCCTTTACTTTATTTCAAAATTCATAAAATAATTTATTCTGTTGATTGTATCTTTCATATTTCAAGGAAATAATAACCAAAATGCATCAGAAAATTTGATTTACAGAGGTTTGAGAGGAACATACAGTATACTTGAGTACCACGCGCACCTTTTTTCCCAAATTTCAGAAGAAAAAAGGGGTGCACGTCATAGTTAGGTACAAAATTTTCGAAAAATTGTTTTTGGAAGTTATCTTAGCATTATACTTAATTATAATGGAGACATTTGGAACAAATATAACAAGAAAACATTTTTGCATTGAAAAAGTTGAAAATTCATCAGATTTTTGTTTAATTCACACCTGAAGTCAAATTTTTTGTTTTTTTTTGAAATTTTATGATTTTAGATTCACCAAAAATTGGGGTGAGCGTCTTACTCGGGGATAAGATTTTTGCAAAATTTTCAACTGAAAAACCCCTGTGCACAACTTACTCAAGAGCGCGTGGTACTCAAGTAAATATGGTACATTGTTTCTACGGGAAACCAGACAGGGACTTGAAAAAAATTCCAGTTAGGGAGGTATTTGACTTGTGGAGGTTCAACTTAGCCAGGTTCACCTGTACATATATTTTGATACTCACCTGAATTAAAACATATAGGTTTCTTTTTCAAGAGAGACTTCCAAAATGTGTGCAGGGAAGCTTCTCTGAGAATGCATGCCACAATAGTTTACAAGTTTCTGGTTCTTCCTGGGGAATGCTAGCTGCTTTTATAAAATATGGATGAATATATTTTTGAACAATAGGATAATCATTTCTTGGAGAGGAAATGATTCCTGAGATATAATTAGGAGGTTATTCCTCCTTGAGAGAATATTTCTGTGCAAAACAGGATTTGGCAAATTACCAGAGGCTGTAGAGCCTGACAAGCATGTTTTTGAGTACATACAAAAATTGTTGGCAATGTTTGTCAAGAGAAACATATCTACGGAAATTTCTCCTGAAACTTGAAAGGAGATCTGGTCTATTAAATAGCTCAGTAATTTAGTTTCATCATGGACTTTTCCAAGCGTTTTGTTTCACTGTTAATAGTCAAAAACGTTCCAGAAGGAAAATCTTTGCAGAACATTGGATGTCAAAGTTTTTGAACTTTAACACACAGCAGTTTCACACCTTCTCATCTTTGAAAGTTGAGAAATTCAGAAAGATATGAGCAGGAGTTGTCAAGATTACTTCGATTCCTTGCTAAAAAAAAAATGCGAAATGCGGAACTTTCAGCTGAAAACTACACAAATTGCAAGGTTTATCTTGGTCGTTTGGCGAATGGCTGTTACCAATTGAATCAATCAACAGTAAAATCTTCTTACAATAAACTCAAGAAAAAATTCTTAACGACTTTTCTCAAGTAAAGCAGTGTCCTTCACTTTAATTTCAGGCCAAACAATACTGAATCCCCAATTTCCTGCTGAAAATATGCAAATTTCGTGGTTTAAAATGGTATTTTGGCGAGGGGCTGGAACCAATTAAATCGATAACAACGCAATCTCGAGGGAAAACGAGAACAGAAAATTCGGCAAAACGAAATGCATTCGCGAACGGAATAATGTACAGTACTTTATTTTTCGCGGGGACCCACTGTACCATCCCCACAAAAACCAACAAACACACACACAATATACAGTATATGCAAGGCTCTATTGCCACGCTATTTCCATCCCCCACTCTCCACCCCCCACGCCAAAAATGCTTTTCAAATCCCAAATTAAAAGGCTGGCAACCGGCTCGTTGTCGAGGCTCGCTCGTCAACTCGACATGACAAGCACGAGCCCTGTGACCAATTTGCGACTCAAGAAGAGGCAAAACATGAATCTCTCTGGCTTGCTACGCAATCTCTCGACAGACACCGATTCCAAAAACACGGGCTGGCTGGTCGGTGGGCTTCTCGCATGAACGGAACAGGGTCCCTTTTCGGAAGACTAGAGTGAACATGCGTTCCGAGGCCAAGGCTATGAGAGATCCGCCTCTGCTTGGATCAGCTCTATATCGCACGAAAGAAGGGCCTTTCATTGATCAATCCATTACTCCATTCCGGAAGAGCATTCCTTCCCTTGAAATTCACTCGGGCACTAGATTCGCTGCCCGGCCCGGGCATAAGAATTCGTCTACATTCCACCACTCCGTAAAAAAAAAAAAAAAAAAAAAAAAAACAGTCACAGCTGCCTCGAGTTTTTATTCATTCTTCAAGATCTTCGATGACTGTGCTCTAATACGGGGAAATCTCGTTACATTCAATGTATATCGTTATAGCGATTTTTTTTAAAGCAAAACGAACTTTTTCCCACGTCCCAGCAGAAACCCCTCAGAGTAAATGCTAAACAAGCTTGTCACAACAAACTCTCCTATTTTAGCACAAAAGCTCTTTTGAGGAATGCTTAATAAATTCTGCAGGTAGAAATTTCCTGACTTAGAAAGACACATTCTAAAATTTCCTATCCCAATTGTGACTGAGTAGTCCTTTTAGGGTGGATGGAAGATGTAATCAATGACAAACTAGCTCTCAACTGGTTCCACACATTATCCTCCCAAAATTATGAGATCAACTGTTGGAATACATGATTGAAGCTTTTAAAAAATGTTCAGAGGATCACTCCGTTTTTTATTATTACAGGTGAACCTCACTAAGTCAAATATCTCCCTAACTCAAATTTTTTTCAAGTCCCTGTCTGGATTCTCATAGAAACAATGTATTAAAAACCTCTTCAACTTGGAAGTAGTTTTCTCTCAATCCTTTGTAAGTTGAATGTTCTGAGGCCTTTTGGTCATTATTTCCTTGAAATATGATTGAGAAAATCAACAAAACAAATTATTTTATGCATTTTGAAATCAAGTGAAGGACTAATTGGACAAATGAACCCTTGCCCAAAAGTTCAGCAAGCTGTAAACTCATTAAGAAGCAAGTTTAGGCCTGGAATGTCCTCATGTACATTTCCATTTTCCTTACAGCAAAAATATTTGTTAACTTTTCTAGAAAAAATCAAAACCTCCCTGAGTTATTTTTTTCCTGGTCCCTAGAAATTTGACTTAGAGAGGTTCACCTGTATAATGCACACATAACTTCCTAAAACTTCTTGAAAAAATTGCACCAGCTTATGACACACGCCACTTTATTTTTTTCTTCTGAAATTTGAGAAAAAAGGTGAGTGTGGTACTCAAGTAAATATGGATAAACTCCATAAACACTTGAACCCATTCAAGTTGGGTACCTACCCAAATCAAATTTTTTCCCCAAGTCCCGTCTGAATTACCTCAGGAACAATGGATTAAAAACGGATGGTGTTTTAACTGGGTTCCGGATGCTTTTATCATCAGGGGAGATTTATTTTTAGTAGTAATGCATTGGCGGTTGTGAAAGGTGGCGGTTTATCAGGGGTTTTAGCAGGGTTTGACTGTACCTGAACTGCTGTACACACTCGGATACCACATTCATTTCCTTGCTTGTCACTCTAGTTTTTGAGATGTACAGTGATACTTTGAAAAGCATCTGTATAGGAATCATCAAATCTTTCTTTACGCATGGAATTCCTCTTCCAACTGAAGACCGCGAAACTTCGTTTTCGGCGCACGTCATCATTGAATAGTGATGAAGTTTCAAAGGAAAAAGACGCGGTTTAAAATTCATGTCACGCAAGCATAAGTCGATTGAGAAAACACCCGAAAGAAAATCAAATAAGCATCTAAGATCTGCTCAGAAATTTCGGAAATGTTCACGTTCGCTTGCTTATACTCTATAGCGATATCTTCATGAACTATTCCGGACGTTTAAAAATTTAGAATTTATTGCCTATTGCCTGCCTTAGAAAAGTTCTGGCGAAGTTATTACTCTAAATTTGCTCGATCAACCCTAAACATTTGCAAATACGGAATCCCAAGTTATTTTTTTAAAAGGCATTATAGCATAAATCGAAACTTCTTTTTCTTAACGAATTATAGCAGAAATGGAAGTTCGAATCCTTCCGCAGATGAGGAAGACAGTTTGAGATATCACAAATAAAAATTAAGACGATGAGCTGGAGGAACATCTGAAACTTTTTCTGTCATTCTGAATAGAGTGCTGTTTTCCTACAAGGGATTTGATGCTATTTTGTCAATCGATTCAAGGGGTCTGAAAAATTTCCATTCTTTGAATTTTCAGTTCTGGATGATAATTTATGAGGGGAAACAAATTATAACTGGCGGTCTTCAAATGCGCCAAAAAAAAAAAACTGCCGATGAAATTGAAAAGTGTCGGAGCATCATCTTACGGACTCAAATGAAAATGTGCAAGATTTATGGTGAATGTAAGCACACAAACTTCTGGGAAATTTGTGTGAAAAACATATGAGTACATTAAAAGTAATTTTCTCGGAAATCTCTGCAATGATACGAGTACCAAATTGGTATATTGAAACCCCGGAAGTAAAATGAACACAGAACTACAGTACAGGGTTTCATGAATACAACTGTAGTTCTTTGGTTAAAAAAACGATTTACAGTTCTGTACTCTTGTATATGCTTGAATATTCTTGGGATGAGCCCATGGGAAAAGTGTTCTATTACAATGTTCCCCAATGTTCTTGGGATGGAACCCCGTCAAATGCGCAATAATTTGTTTACGGAACAGCTAACGGTTTTCAATAATCATAAGCTAGTTTTGATCTTACTTTCAACAGGAGGCTCTGTCGAATTCCTCAGATACACGAAAGGTTTCTGTATAGAGTTGAAAAATCACCAGCAAATTTGTAACCACTTGAATAAAAGACAAATATTGTCAATGTCTTCAGTGAGTTCTTTGTGCGATAAAATCTCATTCTTCTAACTGAAAAAAAATATTGCGCAATTTTTCTTTCGCTCGCCGTGAGATAACATGGTTAGGGCAACTCATAAAAGCTCTATACCTTTGAAATGAATAAATTCTCCTGCAGAATTTTCCGAATAGAAAAATTCTGCACGGGTTGACGAAAACTGATGTTCTACATTCCAGACTATACCAGACACAATCCGTTTGTTGTAACTTCGGCGTGATTCCCGCCTGGCAGCGGGGGCCCCATTACCAGGGGGTAAGCTTTCGCGTTTTGTTTTTCGTTCCCTTGTTTTTTTTTTTCGTGTGTGTATGTGTCCTGTAACGACGGGCACGGATGATTAGTGCATACCTGTAACATGGAGTAGGTGGACAGGTATCTCTCGAGGAAGGCCTTCGGGCTCAGGTCGTTCGCTACGCAAGTCGACAGGTGCCGGAGGATGGACTCCATCGAGTGCCAGGGCTGCTGTCGCGTCAGTCGCAAGTACTTCTGCAGCGGCTTCGACACGGCGGGGAACACGGCCTGGGCTGCTTCGTCCGGGCCCAACGGGTTCCCGTCACCTGCGGGGAACACAATCCGGGGGAAAACAGAGTGTAAGTGAGTGCTGTGCGAAACCCTCTTCATCATCGTCCAAACCCACGCCGAGGCTTATTTTCATTCCACAAAGTTTATACGAACACATGCATTGCTGTCGGGATTTATTTTTATTTTTTATTTTCACCCAGACATTGTGGGATCTCTGAAAATGGACGACTTTCGGGAGATGCGATCAGGAACGTACTGTAATGTATTGCTGATATGGCATATTTACCGTACTCTCGCACCTAATTTTTGCAGCGACAATTTCGAAACATCCTCGAAAAAATTAAAATAATTCATCATCGAAAGACGCGCACCTGTTCATTCTTAGGCCACATTTTGAGGGAAAGGGGTCGTCGTGAAAATATGAATATCACGCATTTTCAGGATATAAAAAAAATCGAGAGTTTTATGTCATTTCTTTTAAATGCTGAGGTATGCGATTTCCAACCATAATTTGAGCTATTCAATGAATTAAAAGCCAGTGAGAATTGTCGTATATTTCGGCCGTTTTTGAGATAGACAGCCCATCATGACGAAGCTCTGCGAAGTTGTTTTATCTGCGAGCATCACTCGAAGACATTTCCGCCCAGAAATTTCTTGAAGAACCAATCGACAACTTTCATGTCATTTTTTTTTATACGAGGCATCGAAAACTGTTAAAGATTTTTGAAAGCACTGAAACATTCGGTGCTGTTGGCGAAGGATGTTCATTACTCCTTTTTGGTGCATTCATTTCATAAAAAGTTGATCGGGAAGTTTTTAAAATCAATTTTCACCGGATGATACTGATGGGCTTTGCTTTTTTTCAAATTTCGTAACTCTGTGGAAAATTGTGCAGCCGCCAGGAGAAACTTTTCCAAGTTTCAAATTCGGCAATGCGCACATTGAAAAATAGTTGAAATGTTTCATAATTTTCTTGGCAATCAACATAAAAAAATTGTTCCTTAAAAATTGCGTTCTTCGGAAAGAATTGGGAATAGAGATACCATAACTGCGTTTCTAAGGCTAATGCATCAGCATACGCAGCGCAAAAAGCACACGTCATTTTGACAAAACGAAGAGAGAACGGGATTAACATCAAGAACCATAAATCCGCAGTCGCCAAATATTTCTCAACCGCTGATGAATGAGCAGGAATAACCTCGAATGCTCCAAATTAGGAAAGACCAACGAAAAGATTGCGACGGTCCCGCATCTCGCGATAAGAATAATAGTATACGAAACGCCTTCAAGCATGATTAAAAAGGTGGTCATTAATCTCGAAGGACGTGTCGTAAATATTATCTAGTGGTACTTGCCAAGCGACGAATCAAAAGGCACTCAGCAAGAATCGCTTATGTCAGGGTTTCCCACGAATGTAGGATTGCCATCTTCGATCGCCTAATGAACTAAACCCCGGCGTCAATTTTGGTAATAATCGCAATGCGCGAAAAAAAAAAAAGAACGCCGACGAAATATTCCTTGCTGGCTCAAAAACGGAATTATTAAAATAAATGAACAAATAACCCACTCCCAGCGACGAGATTGATATTTTATCCAATGGTGTTTATTTGTCAACAAAGCCTTTTCGCTGCTTTGTTTTCTTAAATGAAAAGTTGAATCTACGGAAAGAAAAGAAGGTCATGCCATAAAAGAGCAGAGATTGAGCAAAAAATATCCATTGCCCAACAGAAAACCAGTGTCATTAACGAAGCCATAACTTTCGTGACGATGTTTCGACGCTTACGACAACAAATGCGCATCTGAAACTAAAAGCTGATTATAGGTTAATCAATGCTGAATAAATCATCCATCGTAAAAAAAATAATTCATGCAAAATGTTTTCGTTGAAACCTTCGGCTTCGAATTCATTTTAGGTGCAGCTGACGAAAACCTTCGGGTTCAAATCAACGCGGAATCCAATTTACCACTGGTTCATCAACCGGCAAAATCGTAAACCAGCTCGGGATTGAATTCTACCCAGACTTTTCAGAATCAAGTGGTTACGAAGCATATAAAATCCAAGGAAATCGTAACTCGAGGAATTTTAAAGATCCCCGCAAACGAACCGGTTGCAGGTACAAGTGTTTCCAGCTCGAATATGGAATACTGTACACGACGTGCAGTAAATGTTTTACAAGAAATTTTATTCTATCCGACGACTGAAACATTTTTATTTTAAAGATATACGGCTGTTCGAATCACTGGTAATCTCAACTTTCCACCTCTCAATATCAAAGAAAATCTGATTATTTCCGCTGCTTACACCGTTTCCTGTTTTTAAATTTTTTGAATACGCAATACCAGCCCCGAATATAAGTCTGTTTCAGGCTTGAAAAATAAATTCGGATTTCGAACTTGAAGTTTGTTCGTAGTACAACACAGAACCCGAATATCGAGGGACCTGTAAATCAGACACACGTGGGGTTTCCCAAATATTCTTGGAATTGAAATTGAAGGGGCATATGATTGAGCCGAGGAACGATCATTGTTCAGAAAAAAAACTATCTTCGGCGCAAGAAAAAAAAAAATTAGCCTTCTTTGAAACATTTTGCGGGAAATTTGTGGTCTTCCAAGGTAATTTCGCCATTTTCACGAGAAGCCGCCACTCGGTATGAAAATGTAACAGGTGCTGATGAAAAAAAAAATCCAGAATGACCAACGAATACCTGGAGGCAACCCCTGGAATTTATGACATGCTGATTTCGAGAATTATGAAGAAGTTGGGCTACACCACAAAATCCGCGAATTGATCTCTGGAGTAAAAAGCAGAATGTTGCCAGGATGACTTTTACAAAAATACTCCACATGATCCGTCGAACAAGGCTGACATTTTTTCTTGTGTCAAAGAATGCATTTTCCGAAAAATTATTTTCCAACTAAATCGTACGCCGTTTCAATTTCTATAGCGAGACATTCTGCGAGACCCATCGTATACAGGTCACTTTTCTTTCGTTATTAATGTATCACGAAACAGAAGAAGGCCCCCGAGGATATCCAAAAAGTTGACCATCTTAAAAAAATTAAGGAAGAGCTTGCTCCCCATCAAGTCTTGAACAATTTAAATCAGCGGGGCTAGTGAAGTTCGAAGCATTTCATGCAATGCACTGTACCGTACTGTATTTGATGGACGCCGACGATCCCCGGGAAATGATGCCGAGGACGAGCAAGAGATTGTTTTTCCGAGCGGGTCTCATGCTGGCGATGCTTTTCGGCACAAACAAGTCTCGTTGTAAAACCAGGGGAAAGGTGTGCAGGCAGGAGTGCGAGATCCGCAGTCCAGTACCCGCGAAGGCGATGCCCGGGCATTAGTGACAACGCGGATATAGGACTGCAGGGGAGGGAGGAGGGTTCCGGGCCCGGGTTCGGCCTGGCGTTGATTGACAAGAACAGTGTTGAGCCGCGGCGCAGCAAACGATACCGCAGCGTAGCAGCGCATAACACGCGGCCAGTGCATAAATTGCCGGCGCTGCGTGAGTCGACGACTGATGGGGAAATCTCCTCGCCTGCTGGGGAGGGGAAAAAAAAACCTGGCTTTGGCCCCGAATCCAACGCTGCTCACATTCTCGGGGGACGATACCAAAGTTCCCGAGGACTGCTGCAGAAGCCAAGCAATGCCCCTTTATTTATCAACATTAATGTATATACAGTTGAACCCCGTTAAACCGCCAAGCTGGAAGGGATGGGAAAACCCCCTTTATCCGCCAACCGCCAATGTTTTTTGCCAAGCAAACAGGATTGTTTGCTTTTTACCCCAATAAACCCTCAATTTTTGGCTGCTCTCTTCAAAGCTTTATATTTCTGGGAAATATTTTCTTAATTATTTGTTTTCTGCATTTAAAGATGCAAAGAATGAGAGATTTGTCCCCACAAAAAAAGAAGGAAGAGTCATCTTCACCAAAAGCAGGATGGGAAGGGATAGAGGTTGAAACATTGTTTTTGAATATCAAATACACTTATTCATTCATTAAATACTGTGGCAACCCCTCCCTTGTTAAACCGCCAACCCTGTTAAACCACCAAAATTCTGCTGCACAAACGCTGGCATTTTAACGGAGTTTGACTGAATATATACAGTGAGACCCCCACATGCAGACACCTCAACATGCAGGTAATTTGACATAGGGATTTATTTTCCCATAAAAAATTAATAAAGAAGGCCCAACATGAGGACACTAAATCAACATAGGGACATTTTGTGATAAATTGCAAATACTGTACATTTCAGGCCAAATTACAAGAAACATACATTTCCAACCCTAAAATTGATGTAAGAAAAGTTCTTGGACATTTCTCTCACCATTTTACCATCCATTCAGCTAATTTAAAAAAATTACCTCCGGCTTAGAGGGACTTCCTTCTCTCTTTTTCACTTGAATGTTATTTTTTACAGAGAACACCAACATTTCTATGTACTGTACAGAGGTATCAGTATTCAATTTCCCAAATGTCCACATTGTGTTGAAAACTTGAAATTTATTGGTTGAATCAGTTCAAGTTGGGAGAAAACTTTTATTTTCATGGAATTATGGTGTTATTTTGTACATAAAACACCAATTAAAAATTATATATAATGTAAGTCTAAGGGAAAATGAGACTTGGCTTAGGGACATTTTGACTTAGGGACACTCTTGATGCATCAATTACATCTGCATCTTGGGGTCTCACTGTATAAATCAGTATCAGGTAACTCAAAGTCTGCATGCTTTGTGTATGATTGATTCAAAGTAGGAAACCAATGGCTGTGTCTGGTTTATCACAAGAAGTTGTGAAACATGATCAATTTTCAAACAAGAGCAAAAAGTCAGGCCTGCCAAAAATGAAACTTGTAAAAATATATACTTATTATTTTGCCCCACTCTTACTATTAAATCATACTTGGTGTAAGAGATTCTGTTTTTTTTTTTCTGTTTGCACCACACTCAAACGCCTGGCCTGACCTTGTGTCATGGGGCATCAGACACGTTTCACTCCAGAATTGATTACCTAATCAATGAAAACCACACCAACTAATCCAAAACAGCTCACTTTTCACCAAACTAAACCTAGCTTAGAACAACTCAACTTGGACACAACCAACCTAGAGTACTGGACAATGACAAAGAAAACCGCCAGAGCCAGAAAAGAGGGTGTTGAAGAAACATAAGCACAGGTATACAGTAAAATCACGGTGCAACGAAGTTAAGAAAAAGATTATTATTTCTTACAACAAAATTTACAAACTTATGACTGGACACCAATTTTGCAGCAGACCTGCCCATAATCCAGTCAAAAATTGCTTTCCTGATATTCTCAGATTATTCATTATTGTTTGAAAAGTGAGTTATTTTCTTTTAAAAAAATTAGCTGCAATCATGTATTACATCAGTTGCACCAATATTGTGTCTTCATTCTAGGAGGATGATGTGAAAATCTCTTGACTCTGGGAGTATGATGTGTGGAACATTTTGGAACCATGTTTGTCATTGATCACAGCTTCCATCCATTCTACAAGAACCAGTCAGTCAGATTTGCAGTCAGAAATTACCAATGGTGCCTGCCATCAGGAAGTTTCAATTTGGAGAATCTACTAAATATTTCTCAGAACAGTTTGTTATACTGGATTTGGGAAGCTTGTTATAACAAGATTTTCCAAGTACATGCACTCTATGGTCTTTCTGCTGGGACTTGAGAAAAATGTTGCAATACAGACAGTTTTTTGGAACTATTTGTTTTAATGAGATTTTACTGCATACAAAATTAATTTCTATTTCAAGAGGAGAATCAATAGGCCTAATCATACATGCAGTTGATCCTATGATAAATTCTTGTTCCTCAGATAAAAAAAAAAAGCAGGCTTTCGACATTTTGTTGTACAGTATTATTACGTCAGGCGTCTTGGAATCTCTAAAATGGCTAGAAATAATTCAAGAGAACTCAATTTTGGCCAACCTAACCCAACTGGGAGCTGATACCATCCAAGGAAAAGCTACAATAAATATCAGGCGACATCTATGCGATGACGTACATACTGGCCTGGTTCTTGAAAGAGGGGGGGGGGGGGGGGGAACAACTACAGTACAGTACTAATACATCAGCTACTCGAACTTTGGTAAGAACCTCGACAAGGAGGATTTGATCGGTGTTGAAAGTAGAGAAAAAGAAAACATGCGCCTGATCAATCAGCTGCCACGCAGTACAATCGCTTGTGACGCAAGAAATTAATTTAACAAACGAGGGCGAGTGGAACAAGGTACTGGGGAATTTTCAACTCCTACTGGATTCCTTAATTGAGCGCGAGGGAGTTCACCCAGCAGAGTCCGTCCAACCCCGCGGTTCCCCCAATTCAAAAGTTACCCAACAGAGTACCTACCAACACCCACCGATTCGCCGAACTTCCTCGTCAGCCTCGATAAGCCGGGCCTTGGTAAAAAACGCGTCAGGAGCCCTGATGCGATCATTTAGGCAAGGCTTGAGCCGACTAATCAGCTTCGTGCGTCAGGGAAACGTGTCACCGGCATTACAGGACCCGGGATACGACGGGATTACGATGCTCCCGGGCACGCCTGGTTCTCGGGCAAAAGCTCACGGGCCCGGGCTTTCAGTTCACGCATGAACGTCAGATTTCCGTGATTGATGCTTCGGTCCTCCCCCATGGGCACAATCAGTCTGTCCTGGACTCGGGAGATCGACCAATTGATAGAAACTGGGCCCGGTGAAACTGACTTGACTGACTGACTGTTCAGGCGTTTTCGCAGGTCTCGCCGCGGGGCGTGCACCCAACTCCACGCCCTGGATCCAAAAGGTACTCTTTACCTTTCCACTCTTTCATTCATGCGGGAAAAACATACAGGGTTGCCGGTCGTGTTTACGAAAATCGCCCAACCTCCGAATCCCGCACGAAATGTCAAAACATTTCGTGCGGAGAAAACCTCCCTAACTCGAAGACTATCCTTCTCAAACCTCCATCATAGTCAAATTTTCTGAGTTTTTTTGGCTATTATTTTTTGACACATGAAAGAGAAAAGCAATAAAACGAGTAACTTGATGTGTTTTGAAAGGAAGTGACAGACTAAGTAGGAAAATGAACCCCTGCCTCCAAGTTCAGCATGCTTTAAACTCATTTACAAAGCAATTTAAGGCCCAGAATATCACCATTTACAATTTCTCGTGACCAAAACAAAAATGTCTGATTCCCTAACTCAAAACCTCCCGAAATGGAAATCTCCCTGAGTAAAAAATTTTTGCTGGTCACATGATATTTGACTTAGAGAGGTTCGACTTCACATGAAAACCATAAAACAGGCAAAGTCAACCCGGTTGAATGGTTTTGCACCCTGGAGTAGACTTCAGGATAATAAACGAAAAACAGCACGTCCTTATTACGCAGTAAATCTAAATGGGAGCAAATGGTACGAATTGATTCATTGTCAAATAATGCACATTAATTTGAAACTATGGCAAGCTACAGAACTCCTATTCCAAGAGATACTCCAAATAAAAAAATAAAAAAAGAGTTGAAAATATGCATCGTAAAGCATTGGAATTTCCCCGCTCAAGATCGCCGAAGGACCTTTGCAAAAAAAAAAAAAAAAGTTCAGTTTGAATATGTTCCAGGCTAAAATGAAGATGCAGGAAGATCTTGCTCACTCCTGCAATTGTCAAGAGGCGAGTGAAGAAAATAACAACAGGTTTTTCATTCGAACGAACGTTAGATGATCCTCCCTGACCATCAGGAAAGAGATGATTTACGCCATGGAAACTTCACAAATTACCTCAGCGAGTATTGCTGCAATACGAATGACCAGAAATGCTTTCTCTACGTTCTTTTCACGCACGCAACTTCAATTCCATTCAACAGAGAATAAGTTCATTAGAGGCATGAACATTTGGATGAGGCCGATGTTCAGTCTGAAATTAGCCGTGTTAATGAACTGTTCTTCATCCAACGATTGAAATTATTTTCAGGATTGCTTTTACACTGGACAACAGCGAACTATAACTGGACAACTGAGCAGGCAGCGAGAGAGAGAGAGAGAGAGAGAGAGAGAAAATGGCGCCGATGCAAAATATTTGACCAATCAAGAAGCGAAAATCAGCATTCGTGTAAAATAAATTTTCAGAGTCGGAAAATGATGCAGTTTCAAACGAAGTATTTTTTATGAATAAAATTACCAAATATCATTCAAGTTAAATTTAAAAAATCGATGAAATTTACAATGCTATTCCTGTTCCTCTTTTTACATGGTTTCTCACTTCAGCAGTCGTTTTTTTTTTCAACGAGTGGACGGACACGCTCTGTTTTGGGACTCGCTCACGTGTCCTGGAACCCATCGAAGTTGCGGGACACTCGGCAAGATTTGTCGGATGGAAGCCCTCCGGCACAGTTCGTGTCTGCGAACTGAAATAAACCGGGTCGTGACCGTGAAGTAGATTCATTCGATAATTTCCGCCGAGTCCGCGGCGCAAGAAGGCGCAGTCACGGTCAGGCGAAAATATCCCCGGGGCGGGATCACACCTATTATTGTCACGGGGCAACAGCGTCATCATTCCGATCGCCGAGAGACAATCACATCTCGACAGGCTTTTCCAACATTCGGGCCTCGCTTTTCTTCATCTCACTCGTCAAGTGAGTGATCGAATTCTGGTTCGATTTTTCACCATTTTTGACGTGGTGGGAGGTCGCCGCTGATGACCGTAAACCGGCCCGCGCCCGAAGGTTGCATCACGAATTTCGATTCTGATTTTAGGACCGCGACCGAGCTCGAGGGATTTTTATTGTCGGCTTAATCGCACATGCACAACAAACTCGATTGTTTTTTTTTTGTAACGCATGCGGGTTACTAAATCTCTCGGAGCTACAGGTGAACTTCGATAAGTCAAACCTCTGTAACTCGGATTCCTCCCCAAGTCGATTTTCTTTTCAAGTCCCTGTCCAAATTCCCTTAAACTCAATACATTAAAAACCTGCCTAACTCGAATTCTTTTTTCTAAAACCTTTATAAGTTGAATTTTTCTGAGGCCTTCTGGTTATTATTTCTGTGAAATATGAAAGAGAAAATGAATAAAATAAATAATTTGATGCATCTTGAGAGGAATTGAAAGACACGTATAGCAAATGAACCCCTGCCTCCAAGTTCAGCACAGTATAAACTCATCAAAAGGCAAGTTTAGGCCCAGAATCTCCCCTTTTACAATGTCCTGCAATTTTTTTTTACTAATCCTCACAGGAAGAATTATTTTTTCCATAATTCAAAACCTGCAAAAATCAAAACCTCCCTAAGTCAAAACCTCTTCAACTTACAGAGGTTCAACTGTATATGCTCTGAAAGGCTGAAAACTCTGGGGCTCCAGTTTTTCATACCGTGTCAAAATAGCACATGAAGTTGTCATGTCCACCATTGCGACTTTGAAAATCCCCCCTCAAGTTCAACCGGGAATCTCAATGTATGGAATAAACCAAACGAGGAACCCCAGAAAATCTCGAAGTTGAAAATCAAACCTCCAAGGTACTGTACGATTCCACATGAACATTCAACCATGTCGTGAACACGAGATCGCATCAATTTAGAAGAGCACCTTGAACCAATGTCCCGCAAGCTGAACAGAATAAAAAATTCATTCGATAATTTCCGCCGAGTCCGCGGCGCAAGAAGGCGCAGTCACGGTCAGGCGAAAATATCCCCGGGGCGGGATCACACCTATTATTGTCACGGGGCAACAGCGTCATCATTCCGATCGCCCAGAGACAATCACATCTCGACAGGCTTTTCCAACATTCGGGCCTCGCTTTTCTTCTTCTCGCTCGTCAAGTGAGTGATCGAATTCTGGTTCGATTTTTCACCATTTTTGACGTGGTGGGAGGTCGCCGCGTATGACCGTAAACCGGCCCGCGCCCGAAGGTTGCATCACGAATTTCGATTCTGATTTTAGGACCGCGACCGAGCTCGAGGGATGTTTATTGTCGGCTTAATCGCACATGCACAACAAACTCGATTGTTTTTTTCGTAACGCATGCGGGTTACTAAATCTCTCGGAGCTACAGGTGAACTTTGATAAGTCAAACCTCTGTAACTCGGATTCCTCCCCAAGTCGATTTTCTTTCCAAGTCCCTGTCCAAATTCCCTTAAAATCAATACATTAAAAACTTCCCTAACTTGAATTCTTTTTTCTAAAACCTTTATAAGTTGAGTTTTTCTGAGGCCTTCTGGTTATTATTTCTGTGAAATGTGAAAGAGAAAATGATCAAATAAATAATTTGATGCATCTTGAAAGGAATTGAAAGACAAATATAGCAAATGAACCCCTGCCTCCAAGTTCAGCACAGTATAAACTCATCAAGAGGCAAGTTTAGGCCCAGAATCTCCCCATTTACAATGTCCTGCAATTTTTTTTTTCTAATCCTCACAGGAAGAATTATTTTTTCCATAATTCAAAACCTGCAAAAATCAAAACCTCTTCAACTTACAGAGGTTCAACTGTATATGCTCTGAAAAGCTGAAAACTCTGGGGCTCCAGTTTTTAATACCGTGTCAAAATAGCGCATGAAGTTGTCATGTCCACCATTACGACTTTGAAATCCCCCCTCAAGTTTAACCGGGAAACTTAATGTACGGAGTAACCAAACGAGGAACCCCAGAAAATCTCGAGCAACTTTTAGTTTGGAGGTTCCATGACATGCTAAGGTGTACTTGTAAGTTGGTACAGCACTTGTGCTCTAGCGTAGTTAAATCTTCTCGTGGAACTTGGTTACAGGGCGTTCGACTTGTCTTATTTTTTTCTGGAAAATATGACAGAGACACTTTCTTTAGTACTGTATATGCCAAAAACTTCTACCGTACAAGAATTTCTATATAGAACGGCACCAACTTCTGAGGAATATTTCCTCGCATAAAAAGCAATACAACGAAAAGAGGCTGAAATAAATGGCTCCTTAATTTTATTCAATCAACAAGATAATAAAATAATTAAATTGGGAAGAAACATTAAAACTAATTAAATTGGGAAGAAACATTAAAAATAATTAAATTGGGAAGAAACATTAAAAAATAATTTTTAAAACTTCGACATCTCTTGAACAAATTGAGCGATTCATGTACAAAAATCAAAAATAAATTTAATTATAAAATTACTCTAATTCATTAGCAAAAGCAGGCCGATTTTCTGTCTTTTTTTAAAGATTTGTTTTCCTCATCATGTGTGAACTATACAGCTGGACTTGTTTTTGTTCTTTGTTCTTGAGCTCCGTCTGATGCCAAACGTTAAAAATTCTGTGTGATTTTTTTCCCCTGTAAGGTTATTTTCTGTATAATGAAGTTGAGAAACGAATTTTAATTCAAATTTTGAGGGACTTTATCCGTAATTTTCGATGACCAGGGTAAGCAATTAAATTTGTTCCCATTCAAGTCTATGGGAAAACGAGATCCAACACATGCATGGGTGCTCCGACATAGGGACAAGGTCCGAGCACCAATACTGTATTACGTCTGCATCTCGGGGCCCCACCGTACAAACCAGTGCATTTCCGTACTTGAAGAGGTTCAGATTTTGTTTTTTTTTCGTTTTTGTTGTCGAGAAAACCAGGCACTGTACTGCCGGACATGGAGAAAACGTCAAGTCAGGAAGCGTTTGGCTCACCTTGGTCCTTGTGAAGACGTTTGATGTGCGTGAAGGCTTCTTCGGCGGCGGTCAGGAGTCGGGCTCGTCTCTTGCGAACCCTGCGTTCGTAATCGCTTTCCTCGTAGAACCGCTCGTTGTGACTGGATTCCCTCCGACGTGCCGTGCCAGTACCAGACATCCCTGTTGGGTCCTGAAACGCGGAGAAACACGGAAGAACCCTCGTGAGACAAGTTGGCACATGGTTCGCCCGACTGTGTTTTACAAATGACTTTCCGGAAATTGACCCATCGTCGTGTCGTGATGTAACTTAATCGAATAATCTGACGCGATGAAGCTCGGGATCGCCCGACGGAAACCCCATGAGGTTCACTTTGTGTAGCCCAGGTTTTCCTGGATGTGCAAAAAAATCCCTCATTGCGACGGTGACACGCGGCAGCAGAGAATAAATTCGCTGGCGAACCTGAAGCCGCGAAGGTTCGGCATTAATCTAGAGAGAGTGACTGAAAGTGACTGCATCGTAAAAAATCGAAATTAAAAAAAAACAACCTATATCATCTTGAGGAAAATTAAGTCAACCTAAATCGAACAAAACTACCATCTTTACCACTCTCAAGTACCATTCACCTTCAAGTAAGATGAGCACCTGGGTTTTTCATTCTAGAATTTGAATAAGAACAATTCCACGTAAGACACGTACGCCATTTCTATCGTGACTGGAAGCCGTGCAATATTAAAAAAAACAAAATTCGTCAGACTTTGAATTGAACCTGAAGTGAGACCCCAAGATGTGGACATAATTGGTGCATCAAGAGTGTCCCCAATTCGAACTGGTTGGTAAACTGGTGAGAGAAATGCCCAAGAACTTTTCTTACATCAATTTTAGTGCTGGAAATATATGTTTCTTGTAATTTCGCCTGAAATGTATTTGCAGTTTCGTCACAAAATGTCCCTATGTTGAGTCAGTGTCCTCATGTCGGGCCTATTTTATTAATTTTTTATTAGAAAATGAGTGTCTCTATGTTGAGTCAGTGTCCTCATGTCGGGCCTATTTTATTAATTTTTTATTAGAAAATAAGTGTCTCTATGTCGAATTGTGCGCAGGTCGAGGTGTCAGCATGTGGGGGTCTCACTGTATATTATTTTTCTTTTTTTTAAATTACTCTTTAAAATAGGCTGAACATTTAAAAAATTAAAATCAAGCACGACATGCACCTAAAGCTTAAAAAAAAGGAACAATTTCACACCCATCGAAGAAGCACACCCTCAAATTTTCCCTCTGCATTTTGAAAAAAAAAAAAAATTAAGCGTGTTTCTGAAGTACATATACACTGTACTGTATTGAGTAAATAATCCCAATTCAATTGGAATTAGCTTTCGAGACGGGTTCGAGGCTTGCTCTTCTAACCGAAAATGACCCCGGAGAAATGACCAATGAAGGAGTACACTAGTACAGCACCGTACAATGTGACGGGAGCTTATGAATGCAGGACTCTTTTCCTAATAAACCAGAGCTAAAAGAAAAGAAAATCCCATTCAACCCTCAGTCCATTGAGATTCGAAGTCGTCATTGGAAGAAAAGGGAGGTGGAGGGAGTTGAATATTATCAGGCGTCTGTCTCGCCTCGCAAAATGTTGATATACGATTTCAGGAATCAAGCGCGGCCCAATAAATAATCAACGGAACCCCGGAGAATCGATAAATCTCGCGGAGGCGTTGTTGGGGGACACGATCGGGTTTGATGCGAGAATTATGCAGAAGTTGGCGTCGCTGTCGCGATTCCGGAGAAAAATCACGGCAAGCAGGGCTTCGGATGTCACGGAAAGTCGTGACCGGAGTCGAGGCCCCGTCGCTGCGAGATCCCGTTCGAGTGAAACCCGGCTCGTTCACGTCGCACTCCTCCGGCGCAGGGAGTCAGAACCCGAACCCGTCGAGGGATTCTAATTCGAAAAATACTTCAAATCGATCCGGGAAAAGTGCCATATCCAACAGGTTTTGAACTAATACTGTGCGATGATACAGTACTTCTCAGCGTTATGCCAGAAGTCCGCGAATCCCTCACTTCCTTTGATATTTCACAGGGTATCGTCGATCTGAACTTAGTACAGTACAGTATAAGTAAGTTCGGTCCGATGAAATTACCGCATTTTCGGCCTTGGTAGCGATTCAAGTGGCATCTACCGAAAATTTCAGAAAGCACGACAAATTGAAAAAAAAGAAAACGTGCGAAGTCGAGAGTGCTTCATCAGATGTCAACTATGTAAATTAGATTCCTGTGCGGGGAAAACAACGAATACAAGAGGTCGCCTGAAATGCTACAAATTACTGCGCAGAGACACATTTCTACTGCAGTCCACAAGAAATATTACCCTCCTTTGTCCATTGGCATAAGAAATTGCTCTAGGGCGGGTAGGCGTCGCTGGCTGACACAGGACTTGACACTAACGCCATCTTGACTTCCGAAAGCTTTCGGGTTACTAAGCATGGGATGAACGGCCTTGGGATAACAAAAGCAGGGAATTTTACATGGGATCTGGTTGGATTTTCTATTCAATGATCCCGTTTCTCAATATTCCGTATTTATACAGGATTACCACGCTCACTGCCTTCTTTCTGCAAAATCGAGGCAGAAAAGTGGGTTGCACGCGCGTATACTGTATTTACTCAAGTACCATGTGCACCTTTTTTCTTGAATTTCAGAAGAAAAAAGGGGTGCGCATCATAAGCGGGTACAAATTTTTCAAGAAGTTTTAGAAAGTTCTATGTGCATTATACTTAATTGTAATGGAGAAATTCAGAAAAAATGTGACAAGAAAACTTTTTTGTACTGAAAAATTTGAAAATTGGTCAGATATTTTTAAAATTCATGTCTGAAGTCAATTTTTCTATTTTCAAAATTTTGTGGTTTTAGATTTACTAAAAATTGAGGAGCGAGTTGTACTTGGAGATAAGATTTTACTCAAATTTCCAACTGAAAAACCCCTGTGCACACCTTACTGGAGGGCGCGTGATGGTACTTGAGAAAATACGGTACATATTTTGAAGCAAAAAATAAAAAAATTGGTGGTTAGAATCATAAGTGATTCTTTGTAAGTGCAAGTACGATGGAAACGGAACTCTGCATGGCACAAGTCCCGTTAGCATGTGCTATGATATTACTGTATAGTCATTCATGGGAATATTTTGCTATAATTTTTTTCTTTCGATTTTCAGCCACCTAAAACTGGGTGCCAGTTTTATGCAGGGATACATTGGTGGACAAATTTCATGCCAAAGACCTGAGGTGCGCCACTTAGTACAGGGTACTCCAGTAAATAATGTACGGTATCCCTTCCTATCGTTTCATACAGGACGTACTGTAGAAACGTGTCGTATATTCCCGCGTATTTTGAAGAATATTCACCTGGATTATTATTTTTTGGCAAGCAGAGATTTGCAACATACAGTATCGAGAAACCCGTCCGTTTCCGGCCTGAAATTCCGTTCTATAGCCTAGGAAAGAAGACCCGACCCAGTGAAGTAACGTGTTCGCCTACACCGGCGAGTCCATTAGCCAAACTCACGGCCCGGCGACCAACGACAAGGAGATTTAAAACACTCGGGGACCAGATTCTTCCGCGTCATCGAATTAGGTCGCAGACAAATCGGGAACAACAGCTTCCCGCTGCGATGCTGCAACCCCATCCCGCAGCGCCAAATTGGGGGGGTTCTAATTAATGTGTCGTGTGTATACAGGGACTGATTCCTCACTGATCGGGTGAAGTGGACGTCCTTTCACAATTGACAAGCAACCCGCACGCGGTAAATCAAGCCCGTCGACAGATGCAGTCATTGTTTTTGGAGTACAGCGCTGGATGAGTACTGTACAGTACTGTGCATCGGAAAGTCGTCTCGATTCAAAGAATTATACAGTACAGTAGTTTTATTATTCTACATTATTCAAGTACTGTATTCTCGTGTTAACTCGAGTAACAGCACGACATCCAGTGAGACACGCACCTCAAAATGTTTGCATAGAATTTGGCAAGATTTTATCCTGGCTCAAAATCTGTTTATTCTTCAATTAATCACGTTACACTAAATTACAGTATCATGTAAATGCGAGGTCATCTTGATGAAATAATGCAACTTGACGCAATACAAGAGGATACGTACCGAATATAATTTTGTGTTGATTATTTTCTTCTTCAAAGACTCCCTTACGAGTAGCACGACATGTTTCGTGATTTTCTTTCTTTCCGAAATTTTATATCCACATACCACGCTCCTTGCCTAAGTTTTTAGAAAAACGGTGCGTGGTACTTGGGTAAATACAAATACAGTACCTGGCGGAATAATTTTCTGAAAATTAAATGCTTCATAAAAGTAGCAATAATGCAAAAAAACGAAAAATTATCGTCACTAGATTCTCCTTACTTATACAGTAAATTTTCAATTATATGAATGAACAGAACACTTTATTTGCCGCTTTTCAACGTTCAAAAGGTTCAATCAAGATTTCCACAACCAAACCCCCCCCCCCCCCTTCCCATCCAACCCAAACCCACTCAATGACATTTAATCACTTCAGAGCAGGTTCAATCAAGATTTCCACAACCAAACCCCCTTCCCATCCAACCCAAATCTACTCAATGACATTTAATCACTTCAGAGCAAGAAACACAGCACAAATTGATAGCATGAATAAAAGAAAATACAATCCATGAGATAAAACTGGACATCTGTCATGTATGCATACACCCATTCATTCCCTGACATTGGAAACAAAATATATGTAAAAATGAATTTAAAGCACAATGTCTTCAGCTTGTTTCTGTATGAGGCTTAGTTGAATGACTATATATTACCAAATAAAGAATGTCTTGCCATTATTACAATATGCTCTGCTCAACTACACCAGCAACATGCACTGTGACATCATGAAATTTCATCAAACTCCCGTTAGAGGGCAGCCCATCACGTATTAATGGCTTACAAGGGTAAAGTGCTTGCATTTAATTGACTTGACAACGCATGTGTTCAATCAAGGGAATTACCTTCCATATTAGCCAGCAGACATTTCGGCGTCATCGCAACATTGTTTGAGATTTGACGCATTAAAGTGTGCATTGACTCAATTACATTGATTCAATTTTTTATTTATTTTGTGGGTTTCAGAAAATGCAGTGCAGTATAGTACAGTACCTTTCCTATTTTTGATCCGTTGGAATTTCCAAACCAAACCGCATGGTTGGATCTGTGTATTACTTGCCCAAATTCCTACAACCAAAAATACACATTCCTTTGTCAACAAAACCTGGATTTAAATTGTACAGTACCCGGATTTCTTCGTTTCGTTCGTATTTCTACTGAAGTCTGAGAATTCAGTATGGTTTTCTTTCGAGGGGCAAGAAGCTTAATGCAATTTCGCAGAGCAAAGCGATGATTATTAGTTCAGTTATTGAATAATATTTATCGGCTCACGCGGGAAGCCTACGAAAAAAAACTGTCCAAAAAGTGTAAGTAACTTTTACTTGGGTCGACTCCGACTTGGAGGACTGGGAAGTGATTATTACTTTAAGAAATTTACCTGCTACAACGCAGAGGCTTTTTGAGACAATATTCCGACGATATTTGCACGAAGGCGAAGCAAATCGCGGACATGGGTGTTTGAGGGGAAGAGATCCGAACAAGTTTTGAATCATAACGAAGTCGAGATACAGTCGGAATGTTGGCCTTCCTTTGCACCTGACACGACGACTGATGAAAGGAACTTCCTGCGCAACAGATTCAGTCAGTCGGCATTTAATGAGGGCCAATCAAAAACATGAAAATAAAAATCCGGACATCTCGCGACCGGAAAAAATCCACGCTCATCCTCCGCGGTTCCCACCGTTATCTCAGTGGACTCTGTTTACTTGTCCTCGTGGGAAGCTCGACTCGAGATAATGAACCCCTTTTCCCCACTCCCCCTTTTAATCAAATTAACTTCCCGATCACGCCCATCTCATTTGGCCTAATTCTCCACTCGCCGGAAACTGGACCAGGCCATGAAAGGAGTCTCGACCCGAGCAAGCGTTTAAAAAATGACTTTTAAAATACGGTGTGGTCATAAACTTGAAGAAAAATAACGAATATCGGTAGCGTTCAGAGTCGTGACTCGTGAGGCAAAAAAAGAAAAATCGAGGGAACCAGAACCCGCCAGTAGAACGGTGAACCCAGTCCTCATTTTTCCTTCTGGCCCAGGAGTATCCGCACCACCGCATTCCTCGTAGATGAACGCCAACCACTTTCATCTTCGTTCTTTCTTCGAGCATCCCTGTGAAATTCCCTCTCATTTTTCCCCAATTTAATGCAGACATTTTATTTATACGCTGCCGCAACTCCACGACGTCGTGCTCCTTTTGACTCGGGCAAATTAATGAGGGCATACGTGCACTAAAACTAAAGAACATGCCACGTAGTTGAGTACTCTACTGTACCTTCATGGGAGGTTTTAAAATAATGCGCCTGAATAACTAAATTCTAAAGTAGCTCTTTTGAAGGCATCTCGAAAATGTATTTTTTGAATGAAATTAAATAACGAAATCAACGTTATCACAGCAGCTACACTGTCTCGAGGTTCGAATTCCGCGTCCGTTTAGACATTCTAAAAAAAAAACATTTCGAGAGCCACAGGAGTCAAACTTGTATCCCGAAAATATAAAGCAGAGCAGTGAATCATCGGAAGTGTTGATTTTCTTTCCAGAAATAACTACGGCTTCGGCGAGTATTAATTATTCATTTTTACTGGCATCAATATTGTGAATCATTGATCCCCAACTTTTTGGAGCTGTATTGCTAGATGACCAGCAAATTTTCCATATTTTCGGGGACCAGCAGACATTTTAAAAACATCTACAGCAATTCTAGACCTTAGTTCCATCAGGAGACTTTTTTGAATTTCCAAGACACACAAAGAAGTTTCTCTAAGAGCTCAAGAATCAAATAAATTTGTAACCACTTGAATGAAAAACAAATTAACCTCTCCAGTGACTTCTTTGTGCGTAAAAAAAGACTGAAAACGAAGGTTTAAAAATTTAAATTTGCATATTTGTTTCATTCACCATGACATGACAAGACCCGTTTGGAATATAGAAACTTTCCTGCAGACCGGCAAAAAATTCCTCGGACCATGGGCTGAAGAACACAGGGAGCAGTCAAAAATGATTCACGTGCGATAATCAGTGGTTCTTTGAATGCTAAACCGAATGCAGTGGAAGTAGCCAGCAGTGCAAAAAAAGGGGGGGGGAGGGGTGGCAACCCACGCACTCATCCAGGTATTACTCAGTCCAGTTACCAAGCAGCAGGGCCCCGCAACCCATGAAATAATTCACCCGCTTTAGGGCGATCCGCATCACGTTCTGTATTTACACCAGGAAAAGTAATTCCTAGTGGATCATGCGTTTCGGATGGCCAGTTCATTAGTCACGAATGCCCGGCGCGGAACGGCGCCTGCCAACGACAGGGAAATAAAAAAATCTCGTTCGGCCCGAATCTTCGGAATGATGAAAACGCGGCGGCGTGGTTAATCCCCCCCCCCCCCCCCCAAAAAAAAAACTAAAAACACAGGACGTGAGAAGCAAAGCCTAAAAGAAAATCTGACGAAAAAGAAACAAACATGAGGCTGAAGCACAGTACAGTATAAGCATATGAGATTCACCCCGGTCATAACACACGTACCCAGCGCTGGGAATAAATTCACGCTCGGAGGCACATCCCGTGCGCCGCACGTGAGGAAGTGCGCGGGGGGAAAAACGGTCAGCATCCGGGGCTCTGAACCCGCACTTGGGACCAGGAAATACCCAGTGGGTTTCCTACCCAACGACGGCGATTTCTGGAAAGCCAAGACGGCACGAAACGCCGCAAGGCATCGCAACTCACTGCTCTCGAGCCAAATGCGGGCTGCGCGTTCAAAGGTACAGTGTCGAACCTATTTCAGAGGAACTTCAAGGGACCAGCCAAAAAAAAAATCGAGTCATTAAGGAAACAAGCGATTTTGTTGGGGCGAAGAAGGAAGCATTTCAGGAAATTTCAACATGTGATATTCTGGGCCTTACATAGTTTCAAAAATGTGCTGACTGGATGCTGAACTTGGAGGCACGGGTTCATTTGCCCAATTAATCTTTCACTTCATTTCGAAGTACAGTAATGTACTGAACATCAAGTTATATTTTTATTCCTTTTCTCTTTCCCGCGTCAGTAAAATAATAGCCCGAATGATTCCAGAAATTTCTACTTATGAGGGTTTGAGGAGGAAGGCCTTCGAGTTAGGAAGATATTCAATGCATTTTTTCCAAGGGAAGTCAGAGTGGGACTTTTAAAAAATTCGGGAGGTTCAATTACATTTCCAAAAGTCTCCAGATTCCTTCGAAGAGTCACAAAGCTGTCGTCAGAAGAAAAGCATTCAGAATGTTGCCCGACAATTCTTCACTGGACGGGTGTAAAAATAAAAAGCTAGGGCTAAAATTTTTAACCCTACACGACGTCTTTTCTACTGTATAAGCGCTAGGAGCTTTTTTCCTCCGTCGTCAAAGCGTCAGTTTGGCAAGGTGCTGAAAACGAGCAATTTAAATGTTTCAAAAACTGTAATCTAAATTTTAGAAAAATGTATAAATGACGTTGGAGCTGGCAAAAGTGGTTTTCATTGTTCACTTCGAATGAGCAGCTCGAGGGATGAAAACTGAAAATAAAATAAGTGGTTTTTCGATCAACTGCCATTGAAATCATCGATGGCGACAGCGCATAGCTATTAGCAACGATCAAATGGAACTAATCTCACATGGGTTCTGATGGGAAATACATTTTTGAATATTATCCATTCAGAAATATACCTCAGAGTTGTTTATGCGGCATTTGCAAGAGATCTTCAGAAATCATCCCGGAAAACCCCGGCGGCCGGAGTATCTCAGGAGTGTGTTAGATATATGAGTCATAATACAGTACGAATAAATTGGGATAAATATTCATTTGAAATTAATTAATCATCTCAGACGTACTCATCAGTGAGTTAAGCGTTGCAATAAAAAGCAGAACCGAATTCTTTGAGAAACAAAGTGTAACTCCATCGAATTTGCTCGTATAAATTGCCATCATGTGGATCCATTCAATAAATCATAGACATGTTTTTATTTTGCAATATCTTCGAGATTGAGCCTTTGGGATCGAAGTACACTCGGTTTTTAATGAATACGGGTTTAAAAAAATCGAAACTTTTCCACTCGTGGTAAAAGAGTGGGACTTCATGTCCCTTAATTAGTCTGCATGACAGGAATAATTCCATTTTCCAACGTGATGGGTTGTTTTGCGCATCACAAAACAACCCAACCCACCTTTCATATTTCTAGTACAGTTCATTGGGGCAACACGAATTAAAAAACTCAAAGACGCCAAATTTGATGATCAAGTTCCAGGTGAGCTTATTTATTCGGATTCGATGTTCATGCAACACGATTATCGCCAATTAGACTTACGCAGTCTTCTTATTTATTTTTAAACATCAAGCTAATGAGTCTTCGACATGGATGACAAGTTGATACAGTAGAAGCTAGCATCATATTGAAATCGCTTACAGAAATGTTAACCGATAAAAATTCACCAACGCAGACGAAACACTGGAGAACGAATGCTAGAATTTTCCGACTGAAAGTCGATCGAACAAGGATTGCACGTTTACGAACCAAATCACTCAACCAATGAGCTTCAAAATGTATTTATACTCCGAATTTTCATGATTTTCCAGGATAAATCCGCAACCCTTTCCATCAAGAGAGAAAGATTTGAATTTAAACACAAGTTTCATCCCCAGGAACAACCTTCAATCACTCGTCGTCCAGGTCTACAGGACAACAGAACAAGGTTTCTAGCGTGATTTGTGGGATTGATTCAGCATCGCCAAAGGGTACTTGGGGACTAAAGCGATATTTGATGCCCATCACGAGAAGAGGCGATAGCCAAAAGGTCCGTGTTTCCCTGGGATTGAGACGGCGTTGATGGCGTGACATTAATCGGAAAGAAAAGAAAAAAAGAAAAGATCCTGACCTTGGGTGGAAAAAAGGCATCGAGGAGCGAGCAATAATCGGCGTTTCGATAGCGTGAACGCCGGGTGAAATGTAGATGAGCCACGCGAAGGCGTGCATTAGGAGGAATGTCTCGAACACGAACAGCAGACGAACACGAGGCCCCGGAAATTACGTACCACACGTGCACCGATATGAATACAGATGGGATCAAAGGCGATACGGGATCGGTTCTGTTTTGATACCCGTCCCGCCCCACCAGAACCCGAGGCGCGACTCACACTAGACCAGAGAAAATTTTTTCGTTTATTTTTTTTTTCTGCAGGGCACTGAAGTGCAGTATCAAAACCGTGCAAACCACCCAAGTACAGTACTGTACTCACCACGGCAATTCATGCATGAAAATCTCAAGTTTTGATTATCTTTTTCGAAAGACTCAAAAATGACTTAACGGTATTCAAAATGTTTCTTATCAAAGATTCTCTCTAAATTGTTCATTCAACTAAACTTCTACATAATTTTCACTGCGATTTCTTCAGCTGAAATCCATTCGAAAAATCCATAACATTTCAGGTACATTTGGAGGCAATTCACAACATTTCAAGTGTGCTTGAACAAGTACTTTCCCGCGAAGAACGCTGATCAGTCCAAGGGTGTGGGTTAATTTGACAAAGAAAATCGATCGTGGTCTTGAAATGTAGCTTAAGAGGTTTCCTAACTTTTTTGGTGATCACATTAAAACTGATCCGAAGCTGTACTCACTTTTATCAAACTAAATTATTCTTCGGCGATAGAATCTCCAATTTATTGTGAAAACTTACACCCAAGATGTCTATCTCACTGGGTCTCAAGCTTGTGACTTCAGTGAGCTAGTTAAGAAATGCATGAATGATTTTAATTACGGAACCCCCAACTGAGTCAAAAAGTACAAATATTACTCTCTTTGGCAATACGCATCCATTCAATTAAAAATAAGCTACTTTTCCGACGAAATGTTTTCCCGCGAAGAAGGCTAATCAGTCCAAGGGCGTGGATTAATTCTTGCTCAAGCTGACCTTCCGTATGATATAATTGCCAATAACTCATGCCAAGAAGAAAATCGTCACGAACAAAAACGATCGTGATAATAACTAGGCTGGGACACGAGTAATGAAAATAGTAGCACACAGAAGAAGAGTAATGGAAATAGTAGCACATACAGAAAAAAAGGCTCTCTGGATTCGTTCAGTAATCGGCGCCCGAATAAATAACCCGGCCGAAAATAACGCGAGCTAACAAGACCCGACCACACTTGACTGATTTTACCGAATATCATGTAACAAAGACCTAAGCCAGCGTTATTCAATGACCCGTACCTAAGCTGTTGCAACATGTTGCTGATGTAAAGGTTCGGGTAACCCATGCTGATCATACCCATGGAATACCAGGTATAATCCACCAAATACAGTCAAACCCTGTTAAGATGCCCTCCAATAAAGCGAGACTAACTTGAGAGTAACACTGATGTTTGCTATGCATTTGGTGGAAATTATCCAGCAGAGCAGCTCGGAATGTTCTGACCGAGCTG
>CAJPEX010001858.1:0-48146 GCA_905338405.1 Notodromas monacha
CACTATAAAATCAAGGACAAACAGCACAAAAACACTAGAAAAGAGGCTAAAACAGGTCAAATTTCAGGAAAGAGGTTGAATTGCAAGTTGACCTCCAAGCACATTTGGCTGTCAAATTTCAGGAGGTGGAATTGCAAGGTACCACCTTGATATCAACAGAGAACCTTATGGGACAAATACAAATTTGCCAGACACAGAAAATTGTTGTGGATGGAGTCCACCTACAATGGATTGGATTTAGGAAGAACCATTATCAAAATATATTGTAAGGATTCTGAGTTGTCCTAATAATTCTCAGTAACATTCCAATTCTTTACCATCAGCTAGGATAATCAATTTTGATTTACCTGAACATTTCTCTACAAAAACTGAGTTAAAAGAAGCGAGTGCACATAATTTATTTAATACACTGCACTGTACTTCTCTTCCACAAAATTTTTACATCTACAAAACACTTGAATCACATACAATTGATTTGAGAGAATTTTTTCAAGACTAACAGTAAATATATTCTAAAATCAATGTGGGGGATGAAAATGTGATTGGAACAAATGCAGCAAAAGCATCATTGAATTTACTAGTATCAGTTGGAATTTTTAGCATTTATTTTCTCAAATAAAATTCATTTTGTGTTGATGAAAATTGGGTCGCTTGTCTAAGTTGTCTTACACTTGGATGATTGTTCTCTCATTTAAGGTGCTTATGAGAGTAGATGGAATTCCGGTAAATGCAATAATGCTCAGCTCAAATATACCTCGTAGAATGGAATGCTTTATGGATTTCGCACAGTAACACTTTTGTCAAGTTCTTTCTTCACTCGCATAAACCCCCTCTCAAATTCGACTTTGGAAAAACTGGAACATCCTCCCAGAATATCATCAGGGATTCATACAATTCCTGTTTCTGTTCCTTCCCCGCAGAAATGAATTACGTTTTTTTAAACCAAAAACAAGTGGCTCAAAATGGATTGCTGTGTATACCGAACAGTATACATGGAATAACTTCAGAGAATCGGGCTTAATAGAAGAGAAGGCCGGATGAGAGTTACACAGCAAACACACAAACCATGTCAACATACGGAGTATATTTGTATTCATCAGCTAATCTTTTGCACCACAACATGGAAGAAATCGCCAAATGACACTTACCATACAAGCACATAGCAGACGATGCAACTGATGATGACCACCCGAGAGCAAACGATGTCACGGTCAGTTGCTCATGTTATTTCCACTCGAGCATCGCAAATCAATGGAATAACGATCAATGCGACATCGACATTCTTGATCAAAACGACGTTTCTACATGTACCGAGCAGCAGCCGATCAGGTGCGTAAGTTTTGCTCGATCGCAACAATTGAAGAACTCCATCTCCATCACTCTCGTGGTAAAAGGAAACACACGTTATCTGTTTCATCTGCGGCAAATATAATGTATATAAACATGGACATATAGTTCTTTCACAGGATATCAATTCGCACGAACATTTCGCTAGATCTGTGAACTCTGCGGAATGTTTCCTCTTAAATCAACGCCGCGAGGGGAAATAATCAAATGAGATCAAGACGAGCAGGAGCAGTGATATGCCGGAGATACGCATGTTGTTCCGTGCCGAAAGCTAAGAACCACGCTGCAGCCATCAAGATACTGTATAGGTTTTGGTATATCTAGGGTTAATGCATCAACGCGATCAATTTGAATAATCCACAAAATATCCTTCAGAATAGCTATCACGTTCAACTGTAAATGCCGTCATTTTTGCACTCGCGCACGACGCAGAGGAACCAACGATCGACTTCCATCCAGACATCTTGGCGTGGGACACAGGAACTCCCTGGGGGAGTGCTTATTGCAAACGGAAGCAGGCGCACAGCAATAGCATGGACACAAGGAACCTGCGCCCTATTTTACTTGTTACTTTCCTGTTGGACATTTCCGCTCCAAAGCAAAGAACATTGCAACAGTGTCCAGATCACATTCTATAGTTTCTTACCTTTCTTGATTTCAAGTGGACAGTGAATTACAAAGAAATAAATTTAAGAGCCCACGTATCGGTTTGGGTGATGAGATACTGTACATTTGATCTGCTGTGCAGCATACTATTCTGATGCGGCCTTGAGCACGAGCAGTACAAACTACAGTACCTAAGAAAATTGAGCAGCTTTACATTATTGACCCTCATTCTTCCACCTCAGTTCGTTTAACAAGGAATACTGCATAATGATGATCATTTTCAGCAACTAAGTTCTTCAAATCAGCGCTGATGCAGATGAAGGATTGAATCTATTGTATGTTGCTATATGTCCCAAGAATCAGCGATTACATCAAGCATATCACTCTAATCAGGAAAATGATCATCATGCAGCTTGAATTATTCCTATTTTAAGCTCTGTCACTTATTTGGTGTTCCAAGATTGAAGATCCTGCTGTAATATACAGTACCTTTAATATTTTTTTATTTGTTTGAATGAGTTCAATTCAACCAAAATGACCATCTGAATTCAGATCATTCAAGATGGACTCACGCTATTTCTTGTCTAAATGCAGCTGTTCATGATCTGTTGCATGCTGGTGCTCATCTATAAGAAATGGTGAAAATTAATATGTGAATTTGTCTTCATCTTTTTTTTTTCCACTTCCTTGGTTGATCTGACGGTCTGCAGCGCCATCAGTTACGGTATTACTTTGCCCATCAACAGCACTTGCAGTGTTGGCTTTGCCGAAATTCAAGGACAAAACGGATGATTATAATGCGCCCATTTTGAATCAGATCGGAGCTTCGGACTCATATATGCAACAGTTCAGGGCTCATTCATGCTACAGGCCCTGCCCATTAGAGTATCCAGCCGCTGAGTACAAATCGTGTTTGTCTAACAAATTACCATAATAAGACATATAATTATGAAATAATTGCTGCTGCACCATCATCGACGACTCGCTTATATATACACGTGGCATGCTGATGCGTGCATGCGCTCAAACGAATACATGCGGTAAAAGTACTGTATAATGTAAACCTTTTTGCTGTAAATTCCATTTGACTTGGATACACCAGTTCGAGAGTATATCTTGCATCAAAATGACAGGAAACTTCAACTGCAAATCGAATATACAATGTCTATGCTGCTGGATTCCATCCCCCATCTTACAAGAAAACAGCAGCTCCTTCATCGATCAGCAACAGCAGTGTACATCAATTTATATATATAACTGATACGGAATAGCATTTAGGTTACATTTAATATCTGCATCATCACAATTTATAGCTCGAAGCTTTTTAATATCAGCTGATGGTATTTCAGTTCACAACAACGCTTGTATATTCCACTGTGTGAGAGGAACCCACGATCATTTCAAAGATTAATATAGAATAAGTTACATTTCACATTCTAATTTGAGATGACACTGAGATGACACGTTTATATATGCATCAGAACAGAACTTAGAAGACGTACGAGGGTTCTAACAAAAGTTCTCAGAATGGAAATGAAAATGGCGTCTAATTGAGCTGAAAAAATATTATTCTTTAGGGAAAAAATATTCTTTGGCAAAAAAAAAAATTGCCTCATCTATTGAGTGGATAGCAAAGCTCTGCCAGGGTTCATTTTGCAAAACATTAAAAAAAATTGTCAGTCAGGGGCTCAGGGCTGATTTTTGTTGTGCCAAAGAATATGTTTTCCCTAAAGAAAAATTGTTTTCAGCTTCATTAGACGCCATTTTCATTTCCATTCCGAGAACTTTTGTTTTAACACTTGCATTTCGCAGCAGTACTACATTGTAAATTAAAAGAATTGTTTATTCTTGTACCATTTTTATATTTTTCCAACGTTTAAAAAAAGGCGTAAATCATAACTTTATAAGTGGGTATACAAAGTTCATTCATTTTCAGCAGCTTTATCAATAGGTATAATTACATAAAACAACTAAAAATATTGATAAAATATACGTTGGAATTAATTCAATTAATATCTAATTTGGCCTACATTTGTAAACTTCCGTACAAAAGTTTTCTGAATTTAAATTTTAAGTACATACAAAATTTGCGTGCACATCTTACACTTCGGGATAATTTCCCCTCAAATTTTTGCGAGGAACAGTTAAACACTGTACTGTAGCACATCTTATATACTCAGGAGCACAATATGTTTTTGGAGTGTATGCGGTAAATAATGGCATGCACAAGATATGAATTCTTTTACTTCTGGATTTATTGTAATAACGAGGAAAATGCACAGAATCACTACAGTGCGTACACTGAAAACGCAGGAAAGCATTATAAAATGTTCAAATTTACTGGGTTATCCATACATGGCAACTCTTGATGGTTATGAATTTAGAACTCAAGTCTCCATCATTGTCAAGTTCCATCAGATAGGGTCCCAGCATGGATAACCATGCTCCACTTTCAAATCCTATAAATAACGCGAAAGCCTTCATCTTGCACAAACTGGGCGTACAGCTGTTCATAAATTTGATAAATGGTTTGCGGATCAGAAGTGGTGTCAGTCAAGGTTAGCACAGGAAAACTCCCATCTGCAGGCACAGCAGTCATACATTGGAAGGCACTCATAAATATTTTTTTTTCATTGAAACAAATGAATTGGATGAGAAAGTTGCACAGGAATACAGTACTTGAAATGTAGGAAATTTTCATGGGGTACTGTTTCATGACATATGTCATATTAATTCACTATTTGGGGGTAATATTCATTAACCACATTTGCTTGAAAGTGGTGCATTCTGAAAAAGAGGCTTTATCATAAGTTGATTTATTCAAGGGTATTTGTACATTATCACATTAAACTTTTGTGCATATACATGTCCCAATTTGAAGAACATCAAAGGTCTGCATGAAAAATTGTTTCATATCCTTGTGTTACAAAAAGTTTGATGGACAATTTGACTTTCTCTCGTCCAAATACTGCCGCTAACTCTATTGCAATCTCCATGAAATTTCAAATGTAGGATTAGATAAACTTGTAAAATAAAAAAACTACTATTGCATGCTGATAAAATCCAGCCATCAATAAGTAATTCTTTACTAACAGGTACTATGCACTGTACAGTACTTCCAAAAATATTTGCCTTGTCAAGAGTGTCATACAATCAGGAAGTTTTCTAGTGCAGGTATAGACTCTTCACAATGGAATTCAAGGGATCAGAAAAAATT
The DNA here is from genome assembly GCA_905338405.1 of Notodromas monacha. Taxonomy (NCBI): domain Eukaryota; kingdom Metazoa; phylum Arthropoda; class Ostracoda; order Podocopida; family Cyprididae; genus Notodromas; species Notodromas monacha. Next base: position 5,171 of record CAJPEX010001858.1, read on the forward strand.
GTTGCAGACAACCCATATACAGGTGGTACCTTGCAATTTGACCCTAATTCATTGCCAAACTAGGGTCAAATTGCAAAACACTATAAAATCAAGGACAAACAGCACAAAAACACTAGAAAAGAGGCTAAAACAGGTCAAATTTCAGGAAAGAGGTTGAATTGCAAGTTGACCTCCAAGCACATTTGGCTGTCAAATTTCAGGAGGTTGAATTGCCAGGTACCACCTTGATATCAACAGAGAACTTTATGGGACAAACAAATACAAATTTGCCAGACACAGAAAATTTTTGTGGATGGAGTCCACCTACAATGAATTGGATTTAGGAAGAACCATTATCAATACATATTGTAAGGATGCTGCATTGTCCCAATAATTCTTGGTAACATTTCAATTCTTCACCATCAGCTAGGAAAATCAATTTTGATTTACCTGAACATTTTCCTACAAAAACTGAGTTAAAAGAAGGAGTGCACATAATTTCTTAAATACACTGGAATGTACTTCTCTTCCACAAAATTTTTACATCTACAAAATACTAGAATCACATACAATTGATTTGAGAGAATTTTTTCAAGACTAACAGTAAATATATTCTAAAATCAATTTGGGGGATGAAAATGTGATTGGAACAAATGCAGCAAAAGCATAATTCAAGTTACTAGTATCAGTTGGAATTTTTAGCACTTATTTTCTCAAATAAAATTCTTTTTGTGTTGATGAAAATTGGGTCGCTTGTCTAAGTTGTCTTACACTTGGATGATTGTTCTCTCATTTAAGGTGCTTATGAGAGTAGATGGAATTCCGGTAAATGCAATAATGCTCAGCTCAAATATACCTCGTAGAATGGAATGCTTTATGGAGTTTGCACAGTAACACTTCTGTCAATTTCTTTTTTCACTCGCATAAACCCTCTCTCAAATTCGACTTTGGAAAAACTGGAACATCCTCCCAGAATATCATCAGGGATTCATACAATTCCTGTTTCTGTTCCTTCCCCGCAGAGAGGAATTACGTTTTTTTAAACCAAAAACAAGTGGCTCAAAATGGATTATAACGCTTCCACCACCCACTGCAATGACGATTCGCATGTTGAAAACGGCAAAACTTCTGAGAAACCCTTCGCCTCAGCTGACCAGCATATAATCACAGCCATTACTCCAATCCGAAAGGATTCAACCACTCGTCCGCCTCGGAAATCCGCGTCCTTCTGTGATCCTTCAAAAGAAAAGCAACAAAAAAAAAACAAGACCCACCAAAAAGACAGTTGTGCTATTGAACCAGCCTTCAAGAGACGTTATGGAGACATCCCGTCAGACACGTTTAACGACCTCGCTGAGCTGATACCTGTACTCGCACTTTTACTGCTTCACAGTCCCACAACCAGTCCTCTCAAAAAGAAATTGAAAAAACTCGGTACGTGTGCCTCGTTTTCGTTTTTTTTTTGGGAAAAAAAGAGGAAAGCTTTTATTTGAGCTTAGGAAGACAGCCAAATGCAACAAGCGTCGAGTACACGCGAAGAATACCGAGCATGAAACATTTATTTTTCTTCCATTTAATCATCTCACTAGAAAGTCGAAAGCTTACATAGATCATGCTTCAAAGTCACTTCAATGGGAATAAGACACAATTTGGCTCCCACATTTTCTTTTTCGGAAGGAATGAGGAAACAAAGACCACGAACAATTTTTTCGCATTCATCATCGAAGGCTCAGGATTTCTTCGTATGATTCAACATGGAAGGGTCACTTTTTTCAGGTGGATCGAACATTTTTTGTGCTAAATTCAGCTGACATTTGGTTTTCATGTTTTTTCTTTTCCTTTTGTACATTCTTTAAAATTCGGGTGGGGAAAAATTCAACGAATGCTCAACGAGAAGCATCCCTCGAGTAAAAAAAAAAGGTCACGAAGCCGTGCTTCTGCATTTTCACAAATCGGGGAAGAATTTAAGAAGAAATTCTCGCCGACTTCCAAAATCTGTCACGCCTCGCGTAAACAAGGAAAGCCGAGGAATGACATAGTGAATCCTGAATGACTGTATACGGTACCGAAAATGTTACTGTGCCATGGAGCGTTTTCAAATTCTTGGTTTAAGCGCATAACAAGATACCAATGTACGTTCCAACACGACGTGAAACTGAAAATAATCGTTCGTATCACGCAAAGGGCAAAACGGGTCCTCATCAATTTATAATAATTGAAACCTTAGTCAAATTAATGAATTTTCAAAACTTTGATTGCTCAATTTAATCCAAAAAAAAAGGAACTCAATCTTCAGAGCGCTCTCTGCATATTTAAAAGCTAACCAAAGAAATGAAAATTAGCTGAACAGCAAATATCAGACTTCGGCAGATTTTTCCGTTTTGTACCATTGGAGTGCAAATTTCAAAAATCAATCGTGAGTGACTGCAAGCGACATCTAAGAATCATTTGACAAGAACTCAATACCAAGATCGCTTTCTGTATAGTTTAAAGCTGATCAAAAAAATGAAAATTAGCTCAACTACAGAAAATTCAAACATTATAAGACCTCGGCAGGATCCTTTCCTTAAGTTACAGAGGAGTGCAATTTTGAAAATCAATCTGAACGACTGGAAGTGACATCTACGCATCATTCGACAAGATTATCATCATCAATAAGGAAAAATTACACATTCCTCACAGCACAGCAACTCTTAGGATACCCCAAATGTTGAAGAAGCCTTGGACCAAAGATTTCACTTTTTGGTGCCCCTCTTGGAACCCGGTTCAGTTTCCTGATATTCTTGCCGAGTGAAGCTGGACCGGAAATTAAGAATGTGTTTACACTTCTGATCAATTTTCCTCGCCGTCTCGATATCACACTCAATGTCCAGGTGCTTGAAATTGCCAGACAGGGACTTGTACACCAGCCGAACCACGGACTTCTTCCCGTACTTCTCATCCACGATGCTGCAATCCGCAATCGAGTCGATGTGATAAGTGACCGGTTTCACGGGAATGACACTCGGGAGGATCCCAGAGCTTTTCGTCACGGGATTAACTTCGATCTTCTCTCCGGATATCCCGAGGTGGATCTCGGCAGTGCCGATTTTTTGCACGAGAGACACGATAAACGATTCGTACAACGAGGCCTCCATGACGGAAAGGTGTTTCCGCATGCGGATTTCTTCCGCGCGGGTCTCAGAGGGGGCCAACACGAAGTCCCGAGAAAAGCAGTCGGTGAGTTTCTTGCTCAGGCTCAGGATGGAGTTTTCCGGATCGCCCTTGTCCTTCATCACGTGGTTCTTGGAACGGAGTCGATTCGCCGTTTGTTCCGAAAAGCACTGGTCGACCGTCAGTTGCATCAGATCGCTAACTGTTGTTTCTTGCGCTTGGCTTTTCGGGACGAACACGTCAACCACGTCTCTGGAAACAAAAAACTTGCGAATAAACTTTCTTCAATTGAACGAAATTTTGCGTAGGTCTCTTCAGAATTCAGATGATACAAATTTTCAATAGGTCAAAAAAGAGATAGAAACTTCATACGCATGTTACGTACTTGAAATACATACAATAGATGAACAGGTACATTCAAAATATTTATTGAGATTAAAATTTTCGGTAGCTCAGGAATTGTTCGACGTTCATAGACGCAATTATTTCCTCCACAAAAATTCTGGGATGACAGCTTTTTTTTCTGAAACCGTGTCGTTGACTTGCAGGCATTATAAAAACACATTTTCAATAAAACCGCGAAGGATTTATTGAGCATTGGAAATTAGGGATACGGGAAAACCTGCACAGCGACAACTCACCAAAGGGGACAACTGGAATAATTTCCCATTCTTCAATTCATACTTTAAATGACAGGTGAGTGGATCAGACGAGGCAAGAAAATTTTTTTTCTCCTCAGTTTTTATTGCGATTGTCGGCAAGGTTTACACAAAAAAATTAATTATTTTTATCCACGTACTGTATTCTGGAGCTGTTGCACATTGTGCTTCAGAGAAAGATCTTTTTATTTGATCAAAAAATTGGAAATATTTTTACTGCTACAGTATTTCAGTACTTTCATGACCGTGACAACATTAATTTTCCGGATTATTATCTTGAAGTTTTTAATATATAAAAAATCTTTTTCAATTGGCCAAATCATTTCAAATTTGTGGGATCAACTATTCAAAACTTGCTATACAAGTTAGACATTGACTGAAAAGCAATTCCAAAATTAAAAAAAAGAGATGGACATGATATTTCAACTAGATTTATGATGTTTTTTGAAGGACAAAGGTACCTTGTTGATCTTGCAATGAAAAATTAAGAGAAAAATATGTTTCTTGCCTCGTTTGTTTCATTCACCCGTCAGTAAAAGTAAGAATTAGAAAATCGTAGAAAAAATGAAATAATTCTATTTGTCGCTTTTGGTGAGTTGTCGGGGATTAGAAATGTACCGAGACCTAAAAACATCGCCTTGAGTGGAAGCCCTAAAGGCTTTAAAACCAGCGAAGTCATACCCTGGAAGCGGAATGCAAATCCCGGTTCATCTCGATTATAGAATCCAGTACGATTTTCACGAAAAAGCTGCTGAAAATCCTCGTTTAAATAAAGAATAATAATAATAAATGTTACCACGAAACAGTTTCCAGCTCATAAATGTAGATTTCAGCGGAAAGACGGTGGATTTAACATGCAAGAGTAACCAACCAACCTAGCCGGCAAGATCACAACCCGGAAAACCTCAGTCTGCGTAGCTTCATGAGCTCTGTAAGCCGGTTCCACTTTCCCGGGTGTAGAAACCAAGGCCAGACTCGTGAAGTGGAACTTGGAAATCGTCTCAAACCGGTCCAAGCAAGGAAAGTCGAAGTCATACTCTCCGTCCTCTTCGGCAAACAATAAACTGTACGAGGCCACGTGGGTGTGAGACAGCATAGGGGTTCGGTTCTGGTTCACATAGTGCCAACACACGAGGCCGATCACGTCCGACACTTTGGCCGAGGATATCACGGACAATTGAATGGGATTCGTGCCACGTTTTTCGCCCAGGGCGAAGAAGATCTTCATGTTTTTGACAGACACGTCGGCTATGCAATGAGCACCGTCGTAGCGGGCGTATTGAGCGAATGGGTTCGGTGGGCAGACTGGAGCGGCGTTCAGGAGCTCCGTCAATTTTGAGCGACGCTTTTGCAGCTGCAAAAATAATCAAAACTTTCAATTAGGGACTCCAATAAGGGATTTATTTTGGAAAGGCAATCATCCAAAACTTACCTATAGAAAAATTGAAACAAAAAAGTACAGTTTAACCTCGGTAACTCGAAACTCCCGACATCGAATTCGTCAGTCCCTGACTTAATTCCCTTGAATACAACGCATGCAAACCCCTTCCGAACTCAAAGGCTTTCGCCTCAAACCTCGGTAACTCGAATTTTCTGGAGGCTTTTCTTCCCTATTACTTTATTGACGCAGGAAAGAGAAAAATTAATACAAATGTATATTGATGTTTGAAGGAAGTGGATGACTTATCGGTCAAAGCAACCTTCGTCTCCAAGTTTAGCATCCTGTAAACTCTTTTGCAGCAATTTAAGAGAAAGAATGTCCCCAATTACAATTTTTCTGTGATTATTCTTTCCTTCCTGGAAACAAAAAGGCTCTTTTTCCCTCACTCAAAATTTCTTTGCTGGTCTCTTGAAGTTCAACTTGAATAAGTTAGACTGTTTTAAAACTGGAGGTCGGAAAATTATTTGTAAATACTTGCTTTTTCGATATTCATTCTTAAATGCTCTTGGTTTTATGAGACTTACCTCTTCTGTACTCGTTATTCCGGTACAACGTTCGAACTAATGCGCGGAGAGAATAGATTTTAAAAATGGATTCTAGTAATCTGATCCCCCAAAAAATACTCCAGCTTTCGGAAATCCAGTGTTTGTTTCTAAATGAAGATTATCCGATGCCTGAAAGCATAATCTGACACATAATCAACATTCAAATATCACAAATATGAATGCATAAATTTTAAATCCACCTTCTATTGTTCAAAATGATGGCGCGGAGAGGTGAGCTGGGATTCAAGAGTCATCGACTGCAATTGCACGAAGAAAAATTCTCTCCCTCACAAATCAAGAGTATTTTAAGAAATCAAACATATTCTTTTCAAAGACTGAAATTATAAAAAAAAAAAAAAGGATCATTCGGATTCTGGGGTTATTATTCAATCCTTTTGAACCAAATACGAGTTACTCCAGTCCAAAAAATCAACTTCCAGGCAAATTTCACAACACATCGGATTTTCAACATCCTAGAGTCGTTTTTTGTTTCTCGACGGATTCAAAAATCAAGACCCGGACGAAGTTCAAAATACCCTTTTTAAAGAGTGAAATCAGGGAAGAAATGATAATTCGGATTTTTGAATTCGCCTATAATACAAATGTATAAGAATAATATAAATGTAATTCAAATATTTACTATTGCATAAAAATAATTCAAATATATACTAATACAAAAATATATTTATATATTTTTACTGTTGTTTAAGCAAATACGAGTTCCTTCAGTCCAAAATATCGACTATCAGACACACTTCAGAACACAATATAACATCATCGTCATCATCATCCTACAGTAATTGTTTTATTTATTCTCCGAATGGATTCAAAAAACTTGAAGCGAACATTTTGAATACTGGAGACGCACCAAGTTCGATCGCTTTTCGGAAACTCACCGGTGGAACGTTCTTCTTGGAAAACATATCCTCCAAATCCGCATCCGAGATGAGCTTGTCTCGTTTCACGACACCCCAGGAAACGTGTCGAGTTTTCACGGCATCCTCCTTGTCCCGCTTGATCTTCATCCGCTCCAACCGGATTGCCGTGTAAGTCCGGGGTCTCGGCGGCCCGGAACCCGTGAACCCGTCCGGGGATTCCGCAAACACTGCAGTGGCATGCTCGTCGTCAATGACGAGATCATCGTCGCTGTCGAAATCATCCTTCGGCAAGGGGAAGTCGTTGTTGAGCAAAACGTGCTCGCAGAGCTGAGACTCGTCGCCGGTGACGAACGAGTGACGAATTTGCTTGAGCAACCGGCGCTTGTCGTCGTAGAACGCCATCACTCAACTCGGCGGTGGGAACATTTATAGAACACATTCGTTCGTTTTCGCGTGGAAAATAAAAAAGAAACGAAAGTAATCCCTGCGATCAAAATATAACAGAACAAATAATACTCCACCTACACCTGTGCCAAACAATTGAAAGTTTTACTCGAAAGTTCTGGGACTCCATGAAACGTAACAAAGGTCTGTTGGATTCGTCCCTCTCTGAAGTACGGACTGAAACGTTTCCTATCCCCANAATGCTTCCAGGGCAGAACCTTGACTGCAACTCGCAGTTTTCTCGCGAAACTTTATCCCAGGTTGCCGATGGATCGTAGGCACTTGCAGTTGTGGTTTCTCAAACTGAGGCAGTTGGAGATCTGCCGCTTTTTTCTGCCTGGAAAAATAAAAACCAAAAATTCCATTATCAGAAATGTATTTTAACTCGCCAGTTCGAAAAAACCATCAGTGAACTGAACACACATTTACGATGTGATCATCGAAAAATTAATAAATAGAGCGTCATCGTTTTTACGGTCTTTTAACCTGTTTGACGCACCACATCTCGTGGACACTTTCCACGGCGAGATTATGTGCTGGCAACCATTCAAAAATTTTAATCGTACTAAGCATTTAAAAAAAACTAAAAACGGCGAAGAGGAGCAAGCAGCCCAAAATTGGTGGATTTCTCGGACATCACAAAGACATCGCCGAAATTTCAAAGAGTTTAATTAGGTCAGATACAGAGTTAGTCTTAGTACTGTATGTTTTTTTTCTTTCAAATTTTTACATGGTATGTATTTGCGCAACATAAGTCTGACATTCTGAAATACAGCGCCACTGTTTTCCATAACACTCGGAATGAAGCAGCTAGAATTTTAAACTCCACAAAAATGTTAAAATAAGGAAGTTTCAAGAGAAATAAATTGCAAGGTTATAACTCACTTCGGTGTCGGTTCTTCTGCTTCTGCAGGTTTCCAACCTCCACTGCCATAAGCATCATCAAACCGCGCATTCCAATATTGCGCAGGTGAAATTGCGGGAAGAGGCTTCACGGGTTTAGGCGCGGGTTTTTTGGCGAATTCAGACGCACTTTTCTTCACCGGAGGACCCATCGCAATTTTCACTTTATCTAGCTTTTCTTCCCTATTACTTTATTGACGCAGGAAAGAGAAAAATTAATACAAATGTATATTGATGTTTGAAGGAAGTGGATGACTTATCGGTCAAAGCAACCTTCGTCTCCAAGTTTAGCATCCTGTCAACTCATTTGCAGCACTTTAAGAGAAAGAAAGAAGCAATTTAAGAGAAATAATATCGCCAATTACAATTTTCTGTGATTATTCTTTCCTTCCTAGAAACAAAAAGGCTCTTTTTCCCTCACTCAAAATTTGTTTGCTAGTCCCTTGAACTTCAACTTGAATAAGTTCGACTGTTTTAAAACTTGTGGTCAAAATATGATCTCTTAAATACAGTACTTGCTTTTTCGATATTCATTCTTACATGCTCTTGGTTTTATGAGACTTACCTCTTCTGTACTCATTTTTCTGGTAAACCGTTAGAACTAATGCGAGGAAAAAATATATTTAAAAAATGGATTCTAGTAATCCGAGCCCCTAAAAAATAATCCGGCTTTTGGAAATCCAGTGTTTGTTTCTGAATGAAGATTATCCGATGCCTGAAAGCATAATCTGACACATAATAAACATTGAAATATGAATGCATACATTTTAAATCCGGCTTCTATTGTTCAAAATGATGGCGCGGAGAGGTGAGCTGGGATTCAAGAGTCATCGACTGCAATTGCACAAAGAAAAATTCTCCCTCACAAATCAAGAGTATGTCAGGAAATTTAACATACTCTTTTGAAAGACTGAAATCAGTAAAAAATAATAATCATACGGATTATGGGGATACTATTAAATCTAATTGAACCAAATACGAGGTACTCCAGTCCGCAAAATCAAGTGCCAGACAAATTTCAAAACACGATGGATTTTCAACATCCTACAGTATTCGTTTTTTTGTTTCTCGACGGATTCAAAAATCAAGACTCGGAAGAAGTTCAACATACCCTTTTTAAAGAGTGAAATCAGGGAAGAAATGATAATTCGGATTTTTGAATTCGTCTATAATTCAAATATACAAGAATAAATGTAATTCAAATATATACTGTACTAATTTATAAAATTAATATAATTCAAATAAATACTAATATATAAAAAAATACATACATATTTTTACTGTTTTTGAAGCAAATACGAGTTGCTTCAATCCAAAAAATCAACAACCAGACACACTTCAAAAAACAATGGATCATCATCATCATCCTACTGTAATTGTTCTATTTATTCTCCGAATGGATTCAAAAAAATGTATGCAAACATTTTGATTACTGGAGACGGACCAGGTTCGATCGCTTTTCAGAAACTCACTGGTGGAACGTTCTTCTTGGAAAACATATCCTCCAAATCTGCATCTGAGATAAGCTTGTCTCGTTTGACGACACCCCAGGAAACGTGTCGAGTTTTCACGGCATCCTCCTTGTCCCGCTTGATCTTCATCCGCTCCAACCGGATTGCCGTGTAAGTCCGGGGTCTCGGCGGCCCGGAACCCGTGAACCCGTCCGAACGACACCCCAGGAAACGTGTCGAGTTTTCACGGCATCCTCCTTGTCCCGCTTGATCTTCATCCGCTCCAACCGGATTGCCGTGTAAGTCCGGGGTCTCGGCGGCCCGGAACCCGTGAACCCGTCCGGGGATTCCGCAAACACTGCAGTGGCATGCTCGTCGTCAATGACGAGATCATCGTCGCTGTCGAAATCATCCTTCGGCAAGGGGAAGTCGAACAACTCGTTTTGCACGAGCGTCTCGACTCTGAGCAGCGGCCACTGCTTGCTCACTGCTTAAACGAACTCGTTGGCCGCGAACAGCAGCATCTTGCGGTAGTGAGTTGAGCCGCCACCCTTGTAAATTAGAACACATTCGTTCGTTTTCGCGTGGAAAATAAAAAAGAAACGAAAGTAATCCCTGCGATCAAAATATAACAGAACAAATAATACTCCACCTACACCTGTGCCAAACAATTGAAAGTTTTACTCGAAAGTTCTGGGACTCCATGAAACGTAACAAAGGTCTGTTGGATTCGTCCCTCTCTGAAGTACGGACTGAAACGTTTCCTATCCCCAGGTTTGAAACAGACGTGAGAGAAAAATTCTGCATTTGTTCTTTTCTACTGTAAGCCTTTAGCAAATCGCTTTAATTTTTATAATTGAACAGGCGCCACTTAAACAGAACAGCACTCAATTTCAAATTAAATTTAGGCCAAAGCAGTTTTCGGGTCGGAAATCGATAGAAGAAATGGAACAGAAGCTCGGCAAAAAAGGGTTAAATCAATCTTCACTAGATTTACGAATTGTACAGGGACATTATAAGTATGATTCAATACTGTACTTGAAATCTTTGTGATCACGCGAAATTATGAAATGTTGAGTCTAAGCATCTCTGAAGACGATTTCATCGAGCTTTGTTCCGTCAGTCCCAGAACTCATGAAAATAACCCCAGGATACGAAACACCAGAATATTGAAATTCACGGCTTGAAGGGGATACAAAACTGTATTGGGTTATCGCGATCACTTCCACAAAACGGAACCATAATTCCAGATTCAATAATAACATGTCACATCACTCATCGCCCGGTCGTTTCCGAAGATATTTTTGTCGTTCGGTATCCATTTTACGCTTTTTATTACGAAGGTCCCGTCTTGGAACTGACGTTGAGCGTCAAAAGAGCGCTTTGAAATAGGGTCCAACGGCTACCTAGCATCCGTGAACGTCAACACCAAAGAGTTTGACTCCGTCAACCTCTAGACGGCTTTTTTTCTGCCTGGAAAAATAAAAACCGAAAATTCCATTATCAGAAATATTTTCACTCGCCAGTTCGAAAAAACCATCAGTGAACTGAATCACACATTTACGATGTGATCATCGAAAAATTAATAAATAGAGCGTCATCGTTTTCACGGTCTTTTAACCTTTTTAACGCACCACATCTCGTGGACACTTTCCACGGCGAGATTATGTGCTGGCAACCATTCAAAAATTTTAATCGTACTAAGCATTAAAAGAAAAACTAAAAACGGCGAAGAGGAGCAAGCAGCCCAAAATTGGTGGATTTCTCGGACATCACAAAGACATCGCCGAAATTTCAACGAGTTTAATTAGGTATGATACAGAGTTAGTCTTAGCACTGTATGTTTTTTTTTCTTTCAAATTTTTACATGGTATGTATTTGCGCAACATAAGTCTGACATTCTGAAATACAGCGCCACTGTTTTCCATAACACTCGGAATGAAGCAGCTAGAATTTTAAAGTCCACAAAAATGTCAAAATAAGGAAGTTTTAAGAGAGATAAATTGCAAGGTTGAAACTCACTTCGGTGTCGGTTCTTCTGCTTCTGCAGGTTTCCAACCTCCACTGCCATAAGCATCATCAACGGCGCGTAAGGTTATAACGCGTCCACTTTAACGCCCTTCTCCGAAGTGCCCAAATCCGCGCCCAAAAAACCGCTTAAGTCTGCGTGAAAAGAAGTGGCCTCCTGGGTAGCGTTAAAAGTGAAATAGATCTTGTTCTGCGATTTCCTCCTTAGGTTCAGTCTCAGGTGCATCACCAGATTCACCACCTGCATTTTCTTCAATCAAAATGGACTCTTGTTCTTCCAGACTTACGTATCCTTCTTCCGGGGCAACCCAAACCGTTTCTAGAGCGAAAGAAATATGATTCATTTCCACTTAATCCAAACTTTCGCAAGTTTGGGAGATACAATTTTGAAAATATACGATTCAAGATAGTCATGGCCCCAATAAAGAATCCTCATTTGTCTTTGTTGTCTTTAAATTTAATTCAACCTCTAAACTCGAACATTTCCTCAAGTCAAGTTTTCAGTTAATCCCTCAACATTCTCCTCGAAAATAACGAAATTAAACCTCTTTAAATCGAAACAATTCAAAATTCCATACGTCTGAAATGCTTTCATAATTCTCAAGAATTCACAGGAAATTATGTGAGCTATTGTTAAAATTGACTACTATTGTGGGAAAATAACAAGGGACAAGCATACAAAAGAAAAATAATTTGGGAGAAGAATTTACTTTTAGTTTTCACGTTCCAGAAGTAGGAGTACCCTTCTTCGGTTTTAGCTTCAAACCACTCGGATTTGGATTCAGCGAGTTGCTCAGTGATCTCTTCAACCCTGGCTTCTTGACGAGCAATCTCGGCGTCTTCCTCGTCAATCTCTTGACGAAGAGTGGTTTCTTCATCCCTCAATTTCGACACTCTCTCGTTGTGTAGTCTTTCCAGATCCTTCTCGTAAGCAAGTGCTGCATTCTAGACAAAGCAATCTCGGCGTCTTCCTCGTCAATCTCTTGACGAAGAGTGGTTTCTTCATCCCTCAATTTCGACACTCTCTCGTTGTGTAGTCTTTCCAGATCCTTCTCGTAAGCAAGTGCTGCATTCTAGACACACAAAAAATCACCCCGAAGTAATCGTCAAAACCCAACGATAATAAAATTGGAAACCCAGTTACAACGCCATCCGCAAAAATTAAAGACAGCTCAAATACTCTCCTGCTAATTAATTCTGTCTTCGATAACCCGCCTAAAAGATTCAAGTTTCTGTGCGAGATCTCTAATTTAAAAAAAAAACATTAACACAACGATGACACAATTTACTTCTTGGGAACTTGAGTAGATTTAATTTACGCATCTCAGGGTTTTTATGATTGTTTCCTAAAAGAATAACAGTTTATTTTTTATTCTACTTGATTCACGTACAGTATTAATTTCGTCTTTTTTTGGTAAACCGCCACAAAGAAATGGTGGCGGCTTATCGAGGTTTGACCGTAACTCGAAAAAAATGTGAGGATAAAATTCTGCGTACCCGCTCCATGCGCTTGAAATCGTGCTCTAAACGCTTGTTCTCTTCGTAATCCTTCTGACCCTTCTTCTGAACCTCCTGGATTTTGGCAATAACGTTGTTTTTGTGCCGTGTGCCAAACTCGTGGGCTTGGATGCTCTGAACAAGTCGACGAAGCCAATACATTATCCCTTGAAATAATTTCAATTTCACGAAGTACCGAGAGGATCGACTCACCGGTTTGTTATCCGCCAGCCAACACTTGCAGTACTCGCAAAATTTGCGAGGCTGGGATTTCCAGTACTCAGACATTATTTATTTTTTTCTCAACGAAGTTTCTGCTTCACGACGGAGAACACAAAATTACAGGAAGATTACTTCAGAAATTCAAACCAACGTAATAAAAACACTGCGTAACCTGTACACAAAGAAACGAAACTTCCCGAAGACAAAGAGGTGACAGTAGGATTCAAAATCAGTCCCGACTGAAAATCATGGATTGTACCCAGAAACAGCTTTCCAACGCAAGGATTTTGCGAAATTTAACTTTCAACTTAAAAAACCCCTGGCAGGAATATCGCACCATTTCCCCTGTGAAATACTCACGCGTCAAAATATCCTTTATTATGTCGATTCGTGAACAGAAACGCAATTCGAAGTAAAAAAAAGAGTAAATCGGGGCTTAGATCAACAATATTTGAATATTGTTCCCGAATCTCGTATCAGACACGAGAGCCATAACTTCAGTCAAATCCTTTTCCGTACTTACAATAATGTCAGTGATTTTCTGAATTTTTTGTGATGAAGACCTTATTCTACGTCACACAAAATGTTATCTCGACACGAGCACCGAATTGACAGCCAAGGGAATCGAGTTCTCCTTAAAATAATAATAATTTCACTCAATTCGTAAGAAAAACTGAATTCAATTTTGAACAAAAAACACTCCCTTCACAAGACTAGCATCGATGAAATGCTTCGACCATCAAGCATTGAAATGAGCATTGCTTTCGCAAAAGATGCTTTCTTTTCGCCAGAGAATGGGAAAACTACGTGCAGGGTTCAACCGTCAATGTGGAGATTCACCATCAAATAGGAAAAAACTAGGTAAAATTTACAGCAGTACAGTACTAACTAAGCGCAATCGAAAATATTTGACCAACATTAACGAAGTACGCGTTTCATTACATGCGCCCGAACTGAAACCGTAACAGGCGAACGAAAATGCCGCGTATAATTTATATAAGCTCGAATTCTTTCTGATGAACCTTAATTTTGCTCTGATCTACGTGTCAAATTAAGATTAGAATGCATCAATTCATCTCTATCGTTGAATTCATTACAGTTGTAATTTCATACAGGTAAACTCTCTCCACGATAATCTTCACTTCAACGATTTTCTCCGTAGAAAAAATTTTCATTTGGTCGCATACGGGTACTCAACGATTTTTTTCTGGTCCCCTGATTTAATTGTAGAAAGAATCCACCTGAAATTATATATTTTCAAGAACGCCGAATTTGATTAGGGAAAACGCATCTTATCATTTGCGCAGAGAATCAAGTTTTAACCGCATCGCCAATTTCTGTTGGAAGAAACTGTTTTATATGCTTGGCTCTTACCCCGAACCTTCGACATTGAAGTGATACAGTATTAACGGAAGCAAATTCTGTTGGGCTAACAAAAGATCTTCTCTCAGAAGATCAAACAAGAACAGATTCACAATAGACCACTTTTAGAGCCATTCTAGAAAATTTGCACTGTAAGACTGCTGTCACGTGTCACGATGAATGCAGCATGAGTACGGAAACAAAGTCTTTCAACGACTTCCCTTGCAGAACAAGGGTCCGCATGTTTCAGTGCTGATTCAATCGAATCCCGCGTTTCTGTTGCGTCATGAAGCACCTAGAAAAGATTCGTGGGGGCAAAAAATTTTGGGTGAGAGACAACCTTTCTGTGTGCAGTGGATTCTCTCCCGGAACCCATAAGAATAGCAGAAATATTTGCGGAGGGAGGAATTTTCGCGCCTTTTTCCTGCATCTGCAAAAGTCAGAAACGCACAGTCGCAGAAAAAACTGTAAATTCAGAGGACGAACTTTCGCTTTCATTTTTGGTGTCATTTCGAAATCCACATCGGTATTTATCTTCCACGTGAGACCTGAAAAATACGTTATTCTTTTCTGGCTGGCTTTACATCCCATGTGCACCTGAAACATACACAACATACCCGAGCTTCTCCATACCGTCTACGGATTGATCAGATATTCAGAAGTACATTAAAAATTCAGTTTGGAAATTAACTTTTTTCACACGAGCAACATTATTCCGAAAATATCATGCAGCACCAATGCTTAGACGCACTTCATTTCTCAGCCCTTGAAAGTGGAGGAAAGTCTGCCAGCGAATTCATCCCTATTCCTTCACGAGATTAAATTTTCGAGCAATGTATAAATAAGGTGCTAATTCAAAGAAGCTACTCCAGGAGGGGAAATAACCAAAAAATTCGAGATTTAGTTTCATGCATCAGTTCACACTTCAGGTCATCCTTTTACCTTATCCTCAATAGTGAGAACTACAATACTGTACTTTCAGTATAGTTGAACCTTGATCACTCAAGCCTTTCAAATACATCCTTATGCTTAATTTACCTCAAGTCTCTGCCCGAATTTCATTCGAAACACTGCGTCAAAGTCCTCCCAAAATCAGAGGCTTTTTCTTCAAACCTGTTGAACTCAAAATTTCTCGAGGCCTTTTAGGTTATTCATTTCGACCCAGGAAAGAAAAAAGCAATAAAAATTTCACTTGATGCTTGTTGAAATGAATTGAAGGACTAATTGGGCAGATGAGCCCTTACCCCCCGAATTCGAAGAGACTGCTTTCCATAAAACGGGCTGATTCACAATAGAAAATACGAAGTGCGTCTTGGATTCGCAAAAAACGGCAGCTGATGTAAGCAGAAACTACACATCACAAAAAAATAAAAATGAATATCGACGACAAACGAGAAGCTCGAGTACGCTGAATTGGTAAGAAAAGGATCTTGAAACTGGAGCGATGGCTGTTTCAGCGATTGAGAGATGAGCCTTCCGGCATCGACCTGCGCAAACCAGAACACAGACCTTGCTTTAAACAACCGTATTGACAAGTTTCTCCCTCCCAAACTAAAATCTTGAACCACCCGGTCTGTTCCCCGCATTACATCAACAAAGTATCCTCATGTCCACCCGCCCTTTGGAAAACAATGCTTACCACGCAACATCGCTTCCATCGTTCCCCTCATGGAAAAACCAGGGCCAGGTCGCGTACTCATTTATCTAAAAAACAGACCCAGGAAAAGGACGGGGAAAATAGGGAGAGCAGAAAAAAAAGCCAGATTAGATAAATGATCACAATCGTCACTTCCGCCGGACATCAAATCTTCACACTCTTTCTATTTATCCTCTCGGAAAAACCGCTCTTTTACGCAACAAAACGCGCTTCTCGTCATAGACGACAAAAAAGATCCCCGACATGTTATTCTTTGTACACGTTATACATCTTACCAACGATGAGTCGTACAAAGGGGACTAACACACCCAAAACAAAAAGACCGAGAAAGCCGTGCAGGAATATAATGCCTGGATCTGCTCTTCTTCGCCATCCATGCCTAAAGGAATGGAACCCGAAATAATATAAAAATTCCACTGTAGTAAGCCATATGCGCATAAAATCGTGATTTAAATTTGAAAATAATGACTTCAGCACAACATCCCATCAAGAAAGTTTCGCTTGAAACAAATCCCCCCCTCCCCAACCGCCTCCAGACTGCCAGAGTACATGTGCGTCATTTCGTGTAAAACATCCTCCTCTAGAAAGATGACTGAACAACTGAACACCCACTTCAGGTACAATACGCTAAAGTAACAATCGGCCAAAATGTTCCTGAAATGCTGACCGAACTTCGCCAATTGAAGGCCATTCAATATAATCCATTCACATACAGCACAGTGTGCCGAAAAAGTTCTAGTTCACCAAGGGAATTAACACAAGTGTGTGAGTGTGAGAACATTACGTGTCCAAAACGACGGATTACCTCATTTTCAGTTTGTTCTCACATTTCTTAGGTGAGGGACTGTAGAAAACTGCTTCATTCAACAAGTCATACTAATCCCAGTCAGGGGAATGTTTTTCTTTTATTTTTGGCGGACATTACGCAAGGAATTCCAATACCATATTTACTAATGTACCAAATGCACATTTTTACTCAAAATCGAGAGGATAAGGGAGGGTACGCGTCGTAGGACTTCATCCAAATTAGTGGCTGGAAATCTGGGTGAATGCCTTGCTCAAGGGCGCATGGCACTCAAGTAGATACGATACTATCAATTACAAGAGCATCAAAGACCAAGCATTTTTACGATGGAATTTTTTCGTGGAAGAAAAATCTCGAACGAGATGTCCTCCAGCAATCACACAGGTTTTGCGGGATTTAGGCTGGTCACTTGAAAATTCACCACGACCGACTAACACGGCATACAGACGCATTCCACTCAAGAACCATTAGCTTTCATAGAGGTGATGTGCTGAAGGCAAAACGAATGCAACAAATGGCTTACTAGAGCAGTGACACAAGAGCAAAAAAACAAGAATCCGTCAGGCGTCCCTCAAACGTTGGGGAAGAATCCCCCGGGGATCAGGCCTCCCACCGCCGTGCGTCGAGTCTGTAAAAACTGATTGGTCAAAGCAGCAACGTCAGGGAACAGTTGATGATAGTTAACAACGGGGACATAAGCCACAGTAATGATCCTGCCGGCAAACCAGCGTCCGTGTAGCGCGTTCACACACGCAGTGGCAATCGCCACAGATGGGCACTTCACATACACGTTTCCCTGGGCCGAGGTTTTGTCCACGAATACGTGAAGAACACCGCCGTGCTTGTTGCATTCCTCGATGATGTCGTCACGAATTTCGGCTTCCCAGTTGGGATCTCCGGACATAGCCTGCATTGGGTCGAACATATTCGCGATTAAGAAACACTGTGTGGCGATTGGAGGCGCCGCCATTTGCTGGCTGAGGGTCAGCGCGTTAGCCGCTGCTGCTGGGATCTCCATTCCTGTGCCTTCTGCCAGTTTCGCCATCAGTTGTAGTCTTCCTGTAGCTCCCAGGTCAATCCCGGCTCTGTCCATGTCATCCGTGTCCAACTGGGACGACTGAAAGATAAAAGAAAAGTGTTTTCCAGTAAGAGATTGACAAAGAACAGTTCTTCTCTGGCTGCACTACCAAACTGACCCCAAACGCCCTGCGGAAAATGCAAATCGACGCAAATGCATTTCCAAGAATATTTCACCAATTCGAATAAGTACAGTCGAACTTCTTCAAGTCGAACTTCAATTGACCAGCAAAACAATTACCGGTCAGGGAAAAAAGCATTTTTGTTGAGAGGAAAGAAGAATTACTGGAAATTCGAAATGGAGATATTGTTTGCCTTTGATTTTTTTCTTAAATGAGTTGAACCTTGACAGGATACTGAACTTCGAGGTAGGGTTTACCCAATTAATCTTTCTTTCAACAGTTTGAATAAAATACTGCAATAGCCAAAAGGAATCGCAGTACGTTAGGGAACGCACTCGAGTAAACGAAGAGTATTTACTCGAGTACCACGATAGTGAAAAGAAAAAACGGGGTGTGCGTCATAATTGGGTAGACATTTTCAAATGTGTTATAAGTTTGGGTTTACATAACATTTCATCCTGATGTTAAATTCTGAGAAAATTTTAACGGAAAAACTTACTGCAATCAAAATACTGTAATCGAAAATTAGTTGAATTCCGGATCAATCCACGTCTGTATTCAAATTTGGGTGTTCTCTTTTAAAAATCTTAGAATTCCGCAGTCCTTAAACATGTGGTGCGCGTCTTACTTTAGGGCGCGTGGTATTCGAATAAATAAAGGTGATTCGGATTATGGAAGTCGGAAATTAAGGCCTTTACGTTAGAGAGGGGGGGGGTTTAAATACTGTAGACTGTTCCTACGGGAATCAAGCGAAAAGCTTGGGAAAATCCGACATAAAAGGTTCATTACACTATTATATAGTATCGAGGTTCAGCAGTAATAAGTGAAGTTTCGGAGTATGAGGTGGCACCAGGTAGTTAGAAAGATCCATAGTTCCGTACCACGTACAATAAAAAGTAAATGAATCCCATCTCATAATTGCAATTGCTGTTAGGTTAGGTTACACGTCAGCACTTGGCCAAAAATTATATTCCTCTGCAAGATGTCGCTTGTCCATGACCTATCATACGTCCTTCGAAGGAAATTGGGGCCATCTATACCAGGTTCTTTAGTGATTACGGCCCCGCTCAACTCCTGAACAGCAAAAGGCGTTCAGACTAACGAACTTAAGAATGCTTAACGTCTTTACTCCGCAATTATTTAGAACAGTAGGGTATCGGCCCTATCTCTACTTCCCACCAAACTCACAAACACCTCGGATGGACCACCAGGATTCATAACGAATTTCCAACAACATACCTGCTGATGATGATGATGGAAATTATCATTCCGATCTGTGACATGTCCGACACGCATTGCACGGCCAGCAAGTTCAAATCCATTGAGTTGCTCCAATGCCTTCTTAGCGTCGTCGGCTTCCTGGAACGTAACGAAACCGTAGCCCTTAGAGCGATTCGTATCCTGATCTTTGATCAACGCTATATTTTCTATCTTTCCGAAGGGCTCAAAAATGCCCCGTAACATCTCCTCCGTGATATTGAAATGTAACGATCCAACGTAGAGTTTCATTGGTCCAGCTTGACGCTGCATTGTGATAGAAGGATTCGGCATTGCAGCGCGGTTCTTTTCGGCTTGAGTATGTTGCACAATGATTGGAACCCCCATCAGTTTCTCTCCAGCGAGTCCCATGGCCAGAGGAACTGAGGACACTTCGATAAATTCAACGTATGCGATACCCTTCGATCGTCTTGTCTTGGTGTCAGTGATGAGTTTAACGTCGCGCACTTTGCCTACGGAAGAGAAGAACTCTTCGAGATCGCGAGGGCGAACTCGGGCGGATAACTGCATGCAGAAGACCGTTCTCGCGTCACGTTCTTCTGGTGTTAGATGGTCTGGGCCAGCCAAACGTCCGCCGGGGAGAGACATGACTCCTGTTTTCGGATCTATGCGGTATTCCCGGCTCGGAGAGAACCCTCGACGATACCTGAAACGAAACGGTGAAGGTGTGCGGCGGCGGCGTTCCTTAGAACGGCGGCGACGATCGCGGGAGCGACTGCGATGACGACGTTCGCGGGAACGCGATCGGTGTTTCCGATCCTTCGATCCAGAGCGTTTCTTACTTTTTCGATCCTTAGATCGTGAGCGGGACTTGGAACGTTTCCGGTGCTTGTCTTTACTACGACTGCGTGATCGTTTCTTCCGGCTGCGACTGTGGCTGCGACTCCGCTTCCGTTTTTTTTCATCTTTCGATGCATCGCCGTTCTCCTTAGTCTCACCGTTTTCGCCATCGGTATTTGACGACTTTTTCCGCTCATAATCTTTGAACGTGGACTCCAACATAGCATCAATATCATCAAAATCTTCAGCCATCTCTGATTCGATGCGTACAAACTTTTTCAACGAAAACGCGTTTACGTCGGACGTATCACTCCACGGTATGCACCTTACAAGACAGAGTAATAATAACGCTTTGCTGGTACACTTCCTGCAAGTGAGTGGACCTTCATTAAGCTCAGCATCACAAGATTAATTCAACACAGCATTCGTAACACAGAATTGCGTGAACTTCGCAACTCTTACATGAGATAATCTCAATTATGTTCAATTCCGTTTGAAAGTGATTCACATGAGATGCAACAGCTGAATACAGTAGATGGGAGTGTTAAATGTCACGATTCCAAGTCATCCGTTGCCTCACTTCTCTATCGCTTTCCGCTTCACTCGCGTTAATTCCACTATATACGTGCGTCCATTACATGTAGGAGGACATGTTGATCGGTGGCCTTCCCTCAACAAAGTATAGAGCGTACGGGTCTGTCATAGTAACGATTTGAGTTTGATATACAGTACAACACTCTACAATACAGTACTGTACTGCAATGCTGATCAGCATGGTGCACGTGTACTGTATATAATACACAAGGGAAGCTGACGCAAATCGTATGAGCAGGATGTGAACGTTAAGAAAAAAAATTTACTGCGCAGCGCACTGCATGTATTTAAAAATGAATTTCTTCAAAATGACAACAAAGTGACATTTTTATTCCAATCGGCATCAAACCATCTCACCGAACTTGATCGTGCAACAGAATAAGGATTTCCATCAATCCCAACTTTACTTTTCAACGAATTGGATTGCTTCAAGAATTTTAAAAAGCAAGTCGATGGGGAACTTGCAACTTGGGGTAACCTCGAATCTAAATACCGCACATGGAAAAATATTCATAGACGGGGATTTTTTTCGAGATAAAGCTTATGATGAAATTTGTTAGCACCTTCTCACCATGATAACCAGCATTTTGATTACGTCCAAACAATGTGCTTTCCGCATGCATTAAGTTTTTGGAAGAACTCCTTTCAAAGTTTCTCAGTCATTTCAAAACTATATACAGCAGTGTACGGTTTCCATGTTGTTTTTACTGATATCGTAAAATATTAACGTCTTTTTATACTTTACTCACTATTATTTGATCAACAAGATATAATCTCGACAAACTCAGCACCCTATAGGACCTTAATTTTTTTACTTTTGAAAAAATAGCATACCAATTTCAACTCACTCTCAAGATACACATGCAGCAGGGAAATTTATTATAAGAATTTTTCATGGCAAGAATTCAGCAAGATTCATTGTAATGAAACATTCTACTGTACATTAAATTACAGTGTCTGAAATTTGCAAACCGCACATATTTTTTCTTTATGTGCTGAAGAATTGTTTTCCTATATAATTGCTGTGCTGTAGCAGAGAATGATAAGTCAAGTGGTTATCATGGTGGAAAAGGTGATAGACATCAGGGTAACTTTGGGGAGGGTAGCCAGAAATCAAGGGGTGCAATAAAATTGATCACCAAGCAAAGCTGATTGAGAAATGGATAATGGGGAGGGGGTTAACGCAGGAAACACGCGACATAAAAAATGCCATGATCAGAGCAGGAATGCAAAATTTCTGCAGCAAAAAGTTGAATAGTGTGACTCCTGAACTCCTATACTCCTCTGGGAAAATCTAAATACAGTTCACCAAATTAACTTGACATCATTTGATGATTTATTGTAGGACTGGCTGCTGCATACTAGCTGTTTTTAAATACAACGTTTCCAAGAATATGACATAAATTTGCGTATGATATACTGTTGCCTCCACCTTGCTCAATTATCCTCTCAAATGTTCGTTCAAAATGAAGGGTTGTCACATATACTGGTGTACTTGATCTCGATTATACAGCCTCAGTCTTATTTTTGGGCAACCAAGTAGCCTTTTCTGGAAGCCAAACTCAGGATGAATAATCTGCGGTGCTCAGAAGTGAAAATCAAGATGTTATCCAAGCTTTGATGAGGAAAGTACAGTAGTACTGTATAAGAATTCAGCAATCCACATTCCACTACCCTTTTTACTGTTCAGAAATTTTCGCCACATCCCGTTCCTCCCCCTGAAACAGAATATATTTTCTCTCTGGGGAATAGTCGCGCCACCTAGGCAACAATCGGGGAATTTCGATGAGGTGATCACAAGCCGCTGAGCTGTTTCCGGAGCTCCTGAACCGAGATTCCGGCAGGCATGGGGCGACGCAGTGGAGCCGGAGCCGGCGGGTTCCCGTCTAGTTCTAGTGGTGTACTGGGTTTGATGGTGAAAGTGACGTGGTACTTGCGGGACTTGTCAAGCTTGTTGGCCGGGAACTCTATGACTTGTCGCTGTCCGCCGTGGTTGAGCTCGAGCGTCAACGGTCGGCCCGGGTCGAAGTTCTTGAGATCTACCGCGGGCTCCATCAGTGCGCCGCCGCGATCGATTTTGGGAAGAAACGGCCGAGCCGGCCCCTTGATGGCATGGTGGTGGTTCGGTCTGGTAACTGCACCACACATGCGTGAGCCATTCCGTGGTGATGGTGACGACGACAAAATAAGGGAACCACGACGGAGCGATGGTTGTAAAGAGAAGGAACATCATCATCAGTCAAGTCAAGGAAGGTTCACATGCTGCAATTCACTGTGCACGCGCGCATTCCCTTTTACAGCATGATTGGATGAGGAAACATTCCACCCACCAAGCCACCATCAACACTTGAAGACCATGCAGAAGATTCTCAATAACTCCATATCATCATCGTCAAACACGTCGATCTAACTCAAGGTACGTTTTCCTCGAATTATATAGCATCATGATCCACATTTATAAAAATTTTGAGTTATGTTATTACAGTTGTGTAGTATTTGTGTTCTAACTTCTGATTATATCCAGAAGAAAAGCATAAAAACATGGAATCAGCTTTGAGTCACACATTTTTGCTTAATTAAATTTAGTTTTTTACTTTTTCTTTTGTTCTCTCTGCTTGGTATTTCATGGGTTTGAAAGTACAGTACAGTACTACACTGCATAGATTAACTCCCCTCATAATTGAAATACTCTGTGAATATAATGTGCTTAACTTGTATTCATCTTATGCAATGCATTACAATGTTTTTGCTTTTGTTGAAAATGGATACAGTCCTGCTCCTCAAAACCAGCGGTGTAAAAAAAATCAAATGAAATTGTATTATACAGCAAATATTGAAGCATATGCAGAAATTTTGCAGAAAACAGAAGTTGAAGATCCAGAGCAAGAAACCATTTTGCATGGCCCGTATAATGTACTGAACATGGATGCTAATTTTGCTCATCTTGTTGAGCACTTTTCTCATGATGGAACCACATTGTGGTGGGAAAATTGAACAGAGCTTGGCAATTACAGGTAGTGTAAAATATATATGCAAATATATATAAGCAATGACTCATCATAACTGTTTCATCATTTGTGCTTATGGTGAGTCATCATTTATACTTATGATGAGTCATTGCTTATTTTTCACCTTTCAATTGCACTTATTTGGGGTTTTCTGATTGCCTGTGCAAACTATAAGTGAATAAGAAAATGCTTACATTTAGTGATGGTGACCAGCAGGGTGAATCATGTGTTTTTATAAAGTTCCCCAGATGACATTATGATTCACAAATGTATCTTGCTCAATTTTAGTACAGTAAATATTTTGAGTGAATAGTCAGAATACATAACAGTACCTTTGCATAACTTGACAGAGTTTTCTTGTTTGAAATACTGTAACAGAAATTGACTGCATCCTGGTGGAACTGATTCAATTCAATGTAGCTTAAGTTTAGGTAATATTTAATTTGGTTTGCCTGCATAACATTTTGTGCTTATCTTTGAATTCATTCCATGCATTGGTCTTGCTGTACATATAATATAAGATGAAGTCAGGGTAGCATAAGCGAAGCGATTTTTGGCTAGAGTTGCTTGAAGATCATATTTTCTAGGATCATCATGTGTGGAGTGTATTATTTATGGACGAGGAAAGAGGAAAGAAAGGACAGGGAAAGGTTTCATGCAAAAGGGAGGAAAGAATTGACGAAATATGGAAACACAAGATGGCAGCAGGTTATTGGAGATGACAGTCAATTGAGGCTGATGGAGTCTCGGAAACTCACTGTAGGCAGCACAGGGCACACCGGTGTATGCATGGGCGGCGTGGTGGCAGGTGTGGGTGCGGTGGGTGCACTGGGACGGGGAGTCCAAGATGGCGGCGTCCGCCCCGCCCACCCTCCCCTGCATCCAAGTGTCAACCTTTGTGCCCACGCTCTCTGCCCCCAAGTCATCATCCTGCAAGCACCACATGTTTTTCTTCTTTCTTTCTTTCTTTCTTTCTTTCTTTCTCACCTCCCCCTTTGTATATATATATTTATATATTGTATTCCACTCCCCTCATATAGATATCTATATATAGTTTCCTCCAGCTTTCATGTCTCAAATAAGTGTCCTCCCTGCCTCAATCACCCACCCCAACCCAAAAACATGTATCCCTGGTTCTTCAATTCCCCCATTTTTTTGTCAGCCTTTTCAATACCAACACAGAGGGGTTGCATCAGTGCCAGGAAACAACCAGAAAATATCAATTTTGTTTATAAACAAATTCATTTTTGGTACTTTCCTGTTATCTTAGTACCCATTTTTTTGGTCTCATGAATTCAGTATTTGTTAGGTTAGGTTAGGTCAGGTTATGTTAATTGAAAGATATTTGTAACTAACATAACCTAATATATTTCAATTAACATAACCTGACCTAACCTAACTTTACCTAACTGCCTCCCAAAATTAGTTTTTGGGGAATGAGGAAAAATGAAATTCACAGTTTCTGGTAGGTGCACAGAAAGTAGGTACTGAGATAACAGGAAAGTACCCAATTTTCAATCAAAATACAGTTGATCTGAGTTGAATTTTGAGGTGTACACAAAGAAAGTTGACCTGGAGAGTTTTTGAAGTAGCAAGTTTTGCTTCATTTGAATACTTCAACCATTATACATTATTTTCTTGGCTAAATTATTGTAACTGTTTGCTACATAAATGTCCACATGTCATATCAGCAGGAAGATGCCTAATCCCTTGTGGGAAGCACAGCAAATTATTGTCTTTGGTTATCTGGAAGATGTTTTCTATAATGTAACCCAATTTTATGGAAAATGACTTGAAAATTTGACTAAGAAGGATAAAGTTTCAAACGTTGGAATTGCATAGGAAGGGAATTTATCAGTATAAGTCACTGGAAGTTTGACTTAGCAATACCAAACTGGACACTTCTTCCGCAAACATTTTACATAGGCATATCATCAAAGCAAGCTCTACGTATATAAAGAACAAGAAAATAAAGCTCATCAATCCAGGATTTAACTTGGTGGTGTGCAGGTGGTAGCTTGCAATTTGACCTCCTGCAATTAGACCATCTCACAATTCAATGGTCAAATTTGCAGGGATGTTGACTTGCAATTTGACCTGCTTTGGCCACTTCTTTGCATTCTTTACTGATATTTTTGAATTTAACAAAGCGTCTTGCAATTTGACCACTTTGAAATTTGACCTTACTTTGGCAAATGATTAGGGTTGAATTTCAAGGTGCCACCTGTATAATTTGACTGGAAATATTGTTCTGTATATTCTTCAAGTCAAGGAGAATAAATCTGGAAAGAGAGAATCAGGGAGAAGAGTGAAATGATTTGACTTTTTCCTCTAATGGGAAGAGAAGTGACCTTTACACCGAGTACCTTAGAAAAAAAATTATCATTTAAGGCCTTCATTTTGATTATTGCCTGAAAATATTGGTCCAGGGTTTATTCAAATTGTATGCAGTACAAGACTTCATATACAGTACTCTTGAGACAATACAGACTTCAGAGGATGTTCACCAAGAATACTTTCCTCAAAACTTGTTTTTCAAAATAGAGCAACAGTTACAGGGTATGCTTGTATTTTAAAATGTTTGTAATGTGGATACTTTTTTTGAAAATACATTCATGATTGAAATTCAGCAAAATGGTAAAATTTTACAATAGCTCAATTACAGTACTTTAATAGCCTTTTAGGATGCTTGTCATTCTTCAGCCTATGGTTGAACCCAACTGAACAATGATGGAATTCTAATGAAATGTCTGGTATTTTTCAGAAGTGTTCTGCTGCACCTTTATGCTGAGATCTTTGTAATATGTTACTTGGAACAAATGTCAAATCCAATACAATGCATCTAAATTTCATCAAGTTGCATTTTATCATATCTGACCTGTTTTTTTAGGAGTACTGTAATACATGTTCTCATGTTTCAGAATTTAAATTGAGAAAAAATAAGTCTGGGATAAGTTGTGCATGCAGATAAAAAACAAATTGGATTGTTTGCAGCAATAATTTTTTTTTTAATTTCTGGTTGTTTCACTGGCTGTTGCCAACTTTCTTCTTTTCTCTGGGAAACCAACAAGCCTGCCAACTTTATTGATGCCAAAAAAAAATAGAGCATCAAGTTGCGCAGAAGTGTGAGCCAAAATGAGCTGCTAACTCAACAAAGATCAGAAACAAAACAAAAATAAAAAACAAAAACCCTTTTTTTGCTGTGCAACAAAAATATTGCACAGCTCGTTCCAACTGTAAATTTAGTCAACTAGTTTGACAGAGGTTTCATATAGTATTAGGTGTTTGCCTCCCCCATCACTATATTCTGTCTAGAAAAAGTCACATATTGGGTTGTTTAAACTTTTTTTTAAATGCTATAACGCGATGGCTGTCTGTTTTTAGAACAGGATTTTGGCCATGAAAAAAAAGTACTACACTTGGCCAGCAAAAAATAAAAGCACACTTTTTTTTGTTTTTGCTTAATAGAGTCTCTAGGAAGGTTCTGTTTCAGCACGTGGACAAATGGCTGCTGGACGCAAGAGAGGGAGGGACCAGGACTTGTATGATGCAAACAAACAGACTTAAATGTGCAGAAAATCACACATATATGTATACACGCACATACGCATAAAAACCAGATGAGTGAGAATTTAAAAAAAACGCATGCTCATACACAGTAATTGTGTGTATTATATACGTGCAACAGGCTCATTGTGATATTTGACGAAAACATGCTCACGATACACAATTTGTTTTGATATTTTTTTGTTTTGTTTGGCAAAAACACGCACAAAGACACACACACGGAATACACACATTGATTTTGGGATCCTGATTCAGCTTTTTTGTTTGTTTTTGTTTAGGAAAAAGGTTCAAAAGTTTGTTTGATTTATTTCGGTTTTTTTTATATGTGTGAATTCACTCCACAGACAGGAAAAAAAAACATAATCAACACGCATACACGAATTGTTTGGCCAAAACTCACTTTGACTCACACTTCAGCTTAGATGGGATTACCCAGATCTGCCACAGATATTGTTTTTTGTTTTTTGTTTTTTTCGAAAACGAAACACAAATTAGCCATCGAGGAAACACAACCGTGTAATTATTTGTTTCTAAAAATTTCGGCCTGAAAGAAAAAAAAAATCTTTCAGTGGCTTTCTGTAGGCAAGAATTTCTCACCTTTGGTGGTCGAAGAACGAGTCCTTTCAGGAGAGTTGGGTTTTGAATGGACTTCAACTGATCTGAAAATTGAAGACAACAGATACTGTATAACAATATCGTATTTGTCAAAGTACCGCACGCATCACGATTTTTAGCTGAAAATTTAAGTCAGAAAAACATTTTTTTCCCAATGTAAAAAGCAATCCCCAGTGTGCAGGGATTTTTTTTTTGCTGAAATTTTCTCTTACATACTCAAATGAAAGGTGAATTGAATTTCATGTTATCTATAGCTAAGCTGTATACTTTATTTTATCTGAAAATTTATTTATGCTATGGCTGCTGATGTAACTGTGACAGTCAACCCCTGCACAACAGACTTAATTTGGGCATCAGGTTAGTCTGTTGCGTGAAAATTCTGTTATGCAAATTCAATCATTAAAAGCTAATTTTTTTTTACTTTTCATCATCAATTTTAAACCAACAGAAGTCTGTTATGCAGATATAGTCCATTGCACAGGAGGTAAAACTGCCTCCAGAGGCACTCTGTTGTGCAAAAATCCATTGTGCAAGGGTTGTATGTATAGGAGAATTTGAATACAATTCCAGAAAAAATAGCACATACAAAAATATTTACAGCATCACAATGTTTGATCTCAACTTTTTAGTAAGGGAATGTTCATCCATGTGGTACTTGCATGAATACATTATACTGCATCACAAACAAACACAGAATATCCAATATTTCACATTGAGAGGTAATGAAAAATATTTCCTCCTATCTAAAAACATTTGTGGGGTCTCATATGTAAGTATTTAAAGTATGGAAGATATCTTTAAAATTGATCACTCAAATATTTGCTGATCTTGTTCATGATTCTCCATTTTCAATAAAATCCTGAAAAATATTAGAAATATCCATATACTGTATAAATGTAAATTTTATTAGATAAAGCATAGTTCATACATCTACCAGATTCAAATATGCCTTGCATTCAATTGAAATGTACTCAAACAAATATGTAACTGATGAGCTGTGTAAAAGTCAGACTTAATCTCATCAGCAAATTCAAGTGCAGTGAATGATGATGAAAAGGGAGGGTTTTACAAGTTATATCAATGTAAATTCCACAAGTTTGGTGATACGTACTTTGAGTAAAAGTTATGTACAGGTGGTACCTTGCAATTCAACCCTAATCCATTGCCAAACTAGGGTCAAATCGCAAAGCTGTCAAATTGCAAGACACTTCATGAAATTCAAAAATATCAGTACAAAAATGCAAAAAAGCAGATAACATTGCTGGGCAAGCGTTGAATTGCAAGTCAACCTCCCTGCAAATTTGACCATTTGAATTGTGGGACAGTTGAACTGTGGGAGGTTGAATTGCAAGGTACCACATGTACCGTTCTATGTATCTGTTTTTTTCACATGGACATGTTAATGAAATGTGGACATGCAGGGTTACCAACTTGTTTGCCTGTTTCTGTATTGTTGAATATTGTTTAAAAAGCATCAAGCTATGTGTTATGGGCACTGACCATACAAATGCTTTTCAAATGGAGCAAAGGCATATGGGCCATCATAGGACTTGACTCCAAGAAGTCCTTCCTTTTGATATGCATCCACCAAACGTTTAACCAGTACTTGTTCATTGGCCTTCCCTGCTTTGACTTGCAGCCGTTTCAGCTCCAACAGCTCTGTGAAGATTTTTCTTTCCAGCTCATATCTTGCATTAGCTCTGAAATAAGATTATGATGGGTTTAGCTTCAACAGAAAGACAATTTGATAAAAAACACAGAAATGCCTCAAACTCGTAATTTATTTCAGTAAATAAAAATACTAAGCTATACATAAAAAAATGTATGTCAAGATTGACCTACACTGAAAATTTAAAAAGTTGATTCCTATAAGTAAAAGTAAAATGGTCTCACTTATCACTTACTGTTCAGTGAATCCATGCAAAACAAAAGACTAGTGGAACAGAAAATCCGCAGAATGAGTTTTTGATGAGAAATAATTATCCTTAGAACATAATGTTTTAATGCATGAAAAAAATTTATTGGTGGATGAGTCAATTCTCCAAAAAAATATGCATTTTAGGCACAGATATGAACAAAAATTCTTGAATTTGTGTCAAAATTATTATTGAAAGTAAAAAGAGGGAATACATCATGGAATCTTCAAAACAACATCAAATTATTGGTTCATGAGAAACAAGGCTAAAATTTTGGCCTCTTTGGTCCCTGAAATTCAAGAATTACAGCAAGTTATGAGTTTCCACATTTTAAATTTTTTAGAGATAAGATAAACTCTTATCAAGAAGATACTGGAATAAATTTCAACAGGTAAGTCAAATATTACAACTTCTTTGTTAATCAAAATAAAAGAGAGCGTTTTTGCTGGAAACCAAAAAAAAACTTTTCAATGAAACCACAAGGGCATTTTTATCTGCGTACAGGATTCTTTCCTGACAAAATTCACCCTGAAGCAGATTGTTTTTATATGCACACACTGTATGTGACCAACAGTGAATAAAAACATCAACAAGAACAAAAAACTACGCATCGAAAGAAATGAAATTAGCATTTTTAAGCACAACGATTTTGAAAATAGCAAAATGATGATTTTTTTGTTTTTGAAAAGATGAAGACGGTATGAAGGTACAGTAGTACAGTACTCAGTACTAAACTCTCCGTTTGACACTCACTTGCGGACTTTGTTCCGGATAACAATGGGGTCGTCGGGATCCAAGATTTTCCCATTTTTGACCATCACATTTTCATCGTGTTTCCCGACTACGGGAATAGTGCTACTTTTGGCGGGTTTTTTTCCTTTATTGGCTGCTGGGGACTTGTTGGTTTTATTGAGCTTCTTGGTGGTAGATGTCACGCCTGGCGAGAGTCGCTGGGCTTTGCTGGCCTGTCGCAAAAATCCAAGCAAAGAAACTTCAACACAATTTTCAGTCACGAAAATTTGATCTTTCGGATGTTGAGATCAGATGGGATGATTCATATTTCGGTTTACTTTTGCCTACTTTTCCATGCAGTTTAAGTATTGTAATGCATATTACTTGTTTTCAAAGTACAATACAGTGGCTCATTCCCTTTTTTTTATAAAAGCTATGTTCCTGAGGAAAAAAAATATCTATAAGACACAGCTTCAACAATCTATGAGCTCTATTTGCAATTTCTTACCCTGATTGAAAAATATTTTACCTAATTTTAGTTGATTTAGTTATTCCTAAAGTATATACAAGCTTAACCATGCAAGAAAGCAAAATGTACCTGTTCAGGTAAGCGTAAGCAGCAATAAAAGGGACAACAGTGCTTCACTCAGAAGGAAGATATTCAGCAACAGGCGCAAGACTGAAGTATATTTAGCTGAAATTTAGTTTTCTCTTTTTTTCATATCATGCTCTTGAAAATGAATATTCTATGAAAGAGTTTCAGTAAGGAACCTCTTCATCTTTATTTACAGCCAATCTAGTGGATTCCATAGACCAGCTTTCCCCAACCTGTTTTTGCTTGGGAACCAGCAGCAAATAAAAAAAATATATTGTGGACCAGCAAATTATCATAAAAATTTCTGCGATCCAGCAAAGTTCCATACGATTTTTGAAGACCAGGAACATTTTTTAAATACTGTACCTGCCATAAAGTCCCTAAACAAAACTTGTCTTGCGAAAATTAAGTAAAGAACTGATAATCAGCTACAGTATATATTGGAATGTCTTGAAAAAAATAGAAAGCTGGGCTCCAAGAAAGGCTTCTCAGATTCAAAGCTGAAAATAAACCATTTCAGACAGGTGAAGATATTTCTGAAGCATAAAGTGTAATAAGAAGAAAAGCCAAATATTTATTTTTATTTTTTCTCAGATAATTTCAACTGCCATTTTTTCAAAATTTTGGATAATCAATAATCAAAGGCTTCATTACTACCTTCTATACATTTATCATGCTGATGAAATTTTCCCACAATCCTGCAAAAAATTTCTGCAGGCTGGCGCTGGTCCATGGACCACTGGTTGGGGAACACTGCCATAGACTATAATGACTGAATTCTTCTACAATATAATCTTGAGTGATTATAATTTTTTTCTCATGACTAGAATGTTTGTAAAAAGCACATTTTTGAAATTTCAAGGATATCTGGAGTATATGTGTCTATAGCTTTCCTGAAAGGGAAAGCCTTTTGAACAGTGGCTCTCAGTGTTGACTAAATTATTCCATGAACTTCAAATAGGGGTTACAACATTTTACGAGTTCTTTTCTCCGGTTCTTTTTAAATTTAAGTCAACACTCCACATGTTTCTTATCCGTTCTTGAACTAACAGGGATAAAGTTTTATACTTACGATAACTCGTTTTAAAAAGTACATGTCAAAAATATTAATTCCTTAAACTCAAGTTCAAGCTCCCTTGTGAAATTTTTCCTTATAAGAGCTTGTCAAGCAGATTGAGTAACTCTGCTCTAGAACATGGTTTTCCTGATATTTTTTAACAATGCACTTGCAAAACATATTTTTAGTATAATCAACTCCAAAAATGCTTTTTTAAATAAATTAAATCCGGATGGATTGATGGGTCTACAGAAAATTTGGATAAAAAGGCATCCCATCCAATCTCAATTTTATAGAAGTATAAATTCAAAGCTGGCAAAGAAGAAAAGAATGGGTAAGGGCAGTCAGCAAATCTAAGCAAAAAATAGCCTGAGGCATCAACCGCAAACAGGCAGAAAACCAACAAAATTGCCAGGGAAAAAGCCCCATCAAAAGCTGGCTGGCAGGTGGCGTGGCAGGTCTCTTTTTTTTTGTGGTCTCTATAGCAGCAGGACATGCAAACCCATTCTGCATGCTGTTCGAAACATACCGCCCCAGGCGCCATGTCCACGTCCATACCCGCTGCAACGGGCCCAGGCATGAAGTCAACCGAGCTCTTTGTCTCAGCACCGTTGGGCTCTGTGACAACGCGCACGCGAGTCGTTGTCCCAGACGCATCTAACGTGTGGAGCGTATCTGTACTGCCGCTAAGCGAATTGCTCATGGCTACGAATTGCTTTCGAGGCTCCGTCTGCGACGGATCATGAATTTGAGCTTCGCTCGGGTGCTCTTCGAGTTGGTCATCTTGACGATTATGCCTTTGCTGTGGTGGTCGTTCTTGTTCTGGATGGTGTTCCGTTTGTTGTGGCTCTGTTTCAGAGCTGGTGTTGATCTGTTCTTGGTGCACTATGGCTTGTGTGACTTGTTGGGACGACGAAGGGGTTATTGGCATCACTACGGGTCCTCCGACCGTTGATGCTTCAGTAACGTCTTTCGATGAGGACTTATTGTTTGCAGTTGGCCTTTTGGATCCTACGGCGCGTTTCGGCTTCCAAGGCTTTTTCGCGCTTGACACCCGCGGTCTTTTGGCTACTCGAGTGGTGCTCCTATCGTGTTGAGCAAGTTTCTTATTTGCTGTCTCTCGTTCTACGTGTTCTTCTTCTTCTTCTTCGTATTCTTCTTCCGCGTCTTCGTCCTCTTCTTCGTCGCATTTCAAGCCGTTCGTTTCGTTATCATTCCAACTGAAAAGTTGCGTGATGCGATAAGAAAAGGTGTCCGAATTGCTCACTCTCCTCTGATATCGGGATTGTGTCCAGCCGTGGGAGCTCAATTAATCAGACAAACTTTAATGAAACAATATTCTACCTATCCGGTTCACCGACATATTTTGTCAAAACTTAAATTCCGGATACGGATTACGATAATTTTCTTCAGCTCACGAACCAACTGGTGTTTCTGCCGTATGTCAGAACAGCTTTCCGCCGCAAAATTTCAAACCTGAGTATCTAGTCGCTTATTATCATGAGCTCAGTATTTTGTTCGAAACTTTTGTGTGAAAAATTGAGGCTCCAACGTGGACGATGAAAAATGTTTTCCCAGTTGGCATGCATATAAAGGCAAGCATGCCCATCTCATTTGGGCAGTATAATTGAGGATTATATATATGCTCCACTATAACAGGCATAGGGTAGCTAGTTGATCTATAGAAAAAATAAATGGACGATTGTCTCCTCGTTGCACTGACGAGAAGACCAAAAATATACCGTAATCACGCAAATTGTAGACGTTCTTTTTGAAAAAAAAAAAGTATCATGGCATGCCTTCAGAATATTTTTGCGTCATAGATGCGCATGCGAAATGTTATTTGTTTTCGAAGTTCGATAATGTTTCCAGCAATTGCTATTTCGTGAAGTCATTGAACGTGTTTCTATCTGAGGATGAGTAATTTTTTTTTTTTCAGATCCGATTGAAAAAGTGAAAACTGAAATTTTTAAAATGAGGAATTAGCTGTTGAAAATTATGCCCAATACTCTACAGTCAAACCTCTGTACGTTAAATTTCAAGGGACCAGCTGAAAAATTCCAAGTTACGTACATTTTGAGTTGGGGAAACAATCATTTTTGTTGGGGGAGAAATAATATGAACACAGTACAGTACAGTGACCCCCCGCCTAACAGACCTCCCGTGTAAGGGATTTTCGCCAAACAGACCAGCTCTGCAAGCAGTTTTTCCTCCCGCCCAACAGACAAAATCCACCTAACAGACTTCTTTTGGTTAAAAATTAGTGTTGAAAATTGAAATTTTCATTTTTTTATGTAATTGATTTCGTGTAAAGGACTTTTTGTCGAACAGACTCATCCCTTGCACGAATCAAGTCCGTTAGACGGGGGTTGACTGTACTTGGAATTGTAATTTTGTGATACCGTATTCTGGGCTTTGAATTGCTTATTAAATGAGTTGACAGGATGCTGAACTTGAAGGCAAGGGCTCATTTAGTCTTTTAATTCATTTCAAAACACATTGACATATCTATTGTGTTTCTTTTCCCTACTTTACATGTTGATGTGATGGAATTGTGTTTGGATGAAGATGGGTGGGTTTGGATCATTATTTGAACCTTGTTGATGCTGAGAAGCAGAAAATAAAGCTAGTTCAATGCTTGGATGGCTGAGGGTTCCTGGCCATTTTTCAGCAAAGTTGGGATTTTTAGGGTCTGGTGTTATTTCAGTTTGACCAAAGGTTGCTGAAATCTGCCCAGGTTGCCAATGCTCAAGTTGGGAAAAATCAGGGAAGGGTGAATCCTTTTGTACTTCCAAATTCTCTACTGCTAAACCTATGAAGGAATTCCTGTAAAAAAGCCACACAGTGAGGAATTTTTTTTCAATTTTTGTTTTTGAGGCACACTTTTCTGCAGGATTATAAAAAAATATTATTATTTTTACTAAATTAGGCCTTGGTGCACAAATCCATTTTTTAAAGTTTCAGTGCTTGTGGGCACAAAATTTCACAAAAATATCCTGACTTTGCTGCGCAAGGGTTATCAATCAATTTATTTTCCCTGTGTCAATAAAATAATGGACAAAAGGCTTCCAACAATTGAGGTTCAATTAAGAAAGTCTTCAAGTTATGGAGGTTTTTAATGCATTGTTTCCAAGGGGATTCAGACATCAGGGACTTATCAAAAAATTTGACATGAGGAAGTTTGAGTTACCATCCAGGTTAAAAACTGTATTGTTCCTGAATTCAATTTCCAGTGGAACAATGAAGTACTGTACTTCCTGTGCGAATTTGGATGTGTTTTATCTGATGAAACATTTGGGAATCGATGAGTGCAAATTCCCCCTCTGGAAAATTGTGGTTTTTGGCGCAATTTTGAAGTGTGTTTCGTTCAATTTTTTACCAGGTGATGAGTTAAAATTATTGGCGTCTGATATTCGCGTGATTACGGTATGAGGGTATATGACTAAATATGGTGTGTACCGTTATAAATATGTCGGAGCTGGTTGCACCAGAGGGAAACATTTGCAGTGTTAGGAAAGGCACGAAGGCAAGGGAGCGGGGAAAATGGCGGGCAACAATCAGACCTCTGGTGTTGTTGTTGTTGTTGAAGCCGGGATGTTGTGGCCTGCTGGGTCCTGTTGCTGCTGGCAACACTGGTTTTCGACGCAGTCTTTTTTTGCTTCGTCGCCCCCGACGTGGATCCCTGCTTATTGGCAGGCTTTTTCTGCGTAAACCCCAAGCTTCAAACTGGCCCAAAGACCGGGCACCCAAAGCTGAAAGGTCGCCCAAAACTAACGAACCCAAGAAGAAGAAGAAGAAGGCCAAGAAGAAGAAGCAGAACCCTAAGAAACAACAGATCATCTTGATCTGGGAAGTCATCGGCTGTGCTGTTGTCTCTGGCTTTTTGATGGGAATTGCTTCTGATGGAGGATCTTTGTTTTTCGGTATCCCGTTTATTTTGACGGGTTTTGGGATTCGCGTGATGGGGTGCTGCTGGGATGGGTTCTTCTGGTTCCTCTTCCTGATCGTCTTCTTCTACGTAGTTTTCGTCCTCTTCTTCTTCTTCTTCTTCGTCCTCCCTTTCTGCGTATTTTTCTTTTTCTGCTCTGTGTCTTTCTTGGCTGCTGGATTTTTTCTGAGGTTTCTTTGACTCTTTGGGATCCTTTTGACCCCCTGTCTTAGGTTTTGAGAGGGATTTTTGGGAAGAAGATTTTTCCTTGGTGACTTTCT
The DNA here is from genome assembly GCA_905338405.1 of Notodromas monacha. Lineage (NCBI taxonomy): Eukaryota > Metazoa > Arthropoda > Ostracoda > Podocopida > Cyprididae > Notodromas > Notodromas monacha. The sequence goes on from CAJPEX010001858.1 coordinate 41,745, forward strand.
TACTTTGCTCCGAGTCTTTTTTAGTTGTGGGTTTCTTTTGATTGGAGGATTTTTCCTGGGTTTGATTATGTTTCTTTGAGGTTTTTGGGATTGTTTGATGCTGAGAAGGATCCCTTGTCTCCTGTTGATTTTGTTTTTTTGATATTTTTGAGTTGTAAGAAAGATCTTCTGGGTCCTCGAAACTTTCGTCCTCCTCTTCTTCTTCTTCTTCTTCTTCTGGTTCTTCTTCTTCTTCATCTTGTTCCTCTTCCTGGGGTTCCACAGCAGGAGGGAAGTTAATTTGGGGTTCGAAGTTTGACCGGGTTTCTGGCCCGTGGGTTTCGACTTTCCAGCGGGTTTTGATTGCTTGGGTTCTTCTTCTTCTTCTTCCGGTTCTTCTTCTTCGTCTTGGGATTCTTTGTTGTCGTCTTGATCTGGGAAGTCGTCGGGTGTGCTGTTGTCTCTGGCTTTTTGATGGGAATTGCTTCTGATGGAGGATCTTTGTTTTTCGGGATCCCGTTTATTTTGACGGGTTTTGGGATTCGCGTGATGGGGTGCTGCTGGGATGGGTTCTTCTGGTTCCTCTTCCTGATCCTCTTCGTCTTCTTCTACGTAGTTTTCGTCCTCTTCTTCTTCTTCTTCTTCGTCCTCCCTTTCTGCGTATTTTTCTTTTTCTGCTCTGTGTCTTTCTTGGCTGCTGGATTTTTTCTGAGGTTTCTTTGGCTCTTTGGGATCCTTTTGACCCCCTGTCTTAGGTTTTGAGAGGGATTTTTGGGAAGAAGATTTTTCCTTGGTGACTTTCTTACTTTGCTCCGAGTCTTTTTTAGTTGAGGGTTTCTTTTGATTGGAGACTTTTTCCTGGGTTTGATTATGTTTCTTTGAGGTTTTTGGGATCGTTTGATGCTGAGAAGGATCCCTTCTCTCCTGTTGATTTTGTTTTTTTGATATTTTTAAGTTGTAAGAAAGATCTTCTGGGTCCTCGAAACTTTCGTCCTCCTCTTCTTCTTCTTCTTCTTCTTCTGGTTCTTCTTCTTCTTCATCTTGTTCCTCTTCCTGGGGTTCCACAGCAGGAGGGAAGTTTTTCTTTTTCAGTGATGATTTTACTGGAGGAGGTTTCTTGATATTTTTGGGAGCAGGTTTTTTAGTGTCCTTTTGTTTTTGCTTTTTAATATTTGAAGGCTTTTTTGAAGACTGTGAAGGTTTGGTGTTTTGGGAATGTGTTGATGCTTCTTGTTCATGTTCTTCTTCTTCCTGCTCTTCTTCATGATGTACTTCATCTTCTGAGACATTGAGTTCCTCACTGGACATTTTTGATTTCTGTTTTGCCTTTGATTTGGAGCCTGTTTTTGGTTCAGATTTGCTCCTTGGTTTCTTGGATGAGTTAGTTTTAGAAGCGTTTTTGGAAGATCCATTGAGAGAGACTGATTTATTTTTGGCAGCATTTGAAGCAGGTTTTTGAGTTTTTGATGAAGAAGAATTGCTGGGTTTGGCCTGGGTTTTATTGCTGGGCTTGGAAACACTTTTAGTGGGTTTCTGTGCTTGGGACTTTGTGGGTTTGGAACTATTACTAACAGGAACTTTGGGTCGTTGTTGTTGTTTTTGCTTTGAAGGCATCTGTGCTGGGTGTTCTTCAACATCATCAGCATCATCCTCATTGTTGTAGGACTCTGCTTCAGATAAGGAACCTTGTGATTCTTCATCCTGGTCTTCTTGGTGCCTGTTGGAAGTTGGCTTTTGGATGGGCTTTTGTTTGGTGCTTCTTGAAGTGGCTCTTGTGGACCCTTGAGAAAAAGAAGTTTTAGAGAAAAAGGCATATGTACAAGTTATGTAATCACTCCTGAATTTGTAGTTTTTTGACATTCCTCAGAATAAGAAAAACACAAGAGATATTACTGTATCTCCAGCAGGTGAGGCTTAACTTTATCAAGTTTCAACAAATTGAGCAACTTGAAAATCCTGCAAGTGTATTATGCATTTTTCTGATGCATCCTGTGATGAAAACCTGCTGAAAACAAGGCCTAACAATGTCTGAATAAATTTGTTGACATTTCACATGTTGGAACATTAATTGAACCTTGCAAATGCTGGAAAGCAGAAAATAAAGCTTGTTTATCAATCAATAAATTCTACATACATCGATTAAGCATTTTCTTTTGATGTGATTCTCTAAATCTGCCATGAATTGAACTTACAATATTTGCTCTTTTAAAAAAATCATTATGTATTCTGTTTCCAAAATCTGACAAAAAAGAAAAGCAAATGCTGTAGGTCTTAAATAGATTAAATTTTTTATTTTGTAATAAGAAATTTTCCATTTTCTCACAGGTGCACTAATTAAATGATTAGTGAAGAACCTATTCCATTAATGAGGAGAATGAACTTTGTAAGAGATGATCAAATGAGCAAACCATTAATAGTTTTTTTTTTCTAAATGGATGGCAGTTTTTGAAGTGGGCAAGTGTTCTGATTGTTTTTCAGGTGTTTTCAGATGAATTATTATTGTGCATCATGCAGATATACTCTGCTTGCCTCATTGAGGTTTTAATCATATTTGTATATTTGCTCAAATTTTTACTCAATGGGGGAACAAAATACAGTATCATTTTTTATTAAATTGTGTTTGATTTATTTCCCTTCAATCAAATGAATGTTGGTGATAGTTCACTTCCAGATGTTTGGGAGCTTTGTCGGTATTATGCTTGGTAATCATTCAAAGAAGAGTCATCTTACACATTTCCCCATTTCATTATCCAGTCAAATAATTACCCAATAATTTCCCTAACATTGGGGTCTTGGCTAACAATGCTCCTGCTTGCATGCATTCTAGTTAACCAGCTTAGAATTTGTCAGGTTTCTGCATTAGCTTGTAAGAAAAATTCCTGCTTGAATCAGTTTGTGAGACAAAAACTTCAAATTTCAAAAGATGAAGAATTTTATTTACAGGTGGTACCTTGCAGTTGAACCCTAATCCATTGCCAAACTAGGGTCAAATTGTGAGATACTCTGTGAAATTCAAAAATGCAAGTACAAAAATGAAAAAAATGGCCAAAGCAGGTCAAATTGTGGGGCATAGGTCAAATTGCAAGTCATCCTCCTGGCAAATTCTGGGATGGTCAAATTGTGAGGTACCATCTGTAATCCAATCCAGGTTAAAAATACAGATGGACTCTCTACCAAAAAATTGAAGGGATCAGAGAAATTTGTTAAAGAGAGAATTTAATTGTAGAGAATCCTAAGAACATGGGTTAATAACCTTGTGGGACAAAAATTTTTGTTTGACAGATAAATTCATGGTATACAAGATTGTTGTAAAGGCTCTACAACAATCAGCATTATAAATGTGGATTGTGCTGTGTTATAATACTGTAGAGAGTCTGTATTATGTTGGATTATAATATGTGGACTCTCTCTCTCTTTAAAATGTAGAAAGAGTGCACCTGTATTATGCTGATTGTTGTCTACAACAATCTTTTCTGCAATGACTTCATCTGTGTAACAATTTTTGGTACTTTCCTGTTATCTCAGTACCCATTTTTCTTTGTCTTGTGAATTCAGTATTCATTAGGTTAGGTTAGGTCAGGTTATGTTAATTGAAAGATATTTGTAACTAACATAACCTGACCTAACCTAACTAAACCTAACTTTACCTAACCGCCTCCCAAAATCAGTTTCAGCAGAATGCAAAAAAATGAAATTCAGTTTCTGGTAGGTGCACGGAAAGTAGGTACTGAGATAACAGGAAAGTACCCTATTTTTGTGTGTCCCATATGAGGTTCCATGTCTACAATGTAGAGAGAGAGAGTCACCCAGTATTATGGTGTGACAAGTTGTGTTGTTGACAAAGACCCCTCTGATGTACTAGTTCTCTTGAACTCAATGTCCACTGACCATAATGTCAGTATGCATACATCTTCTCACGGCCCACCAAAACAGTTGTGAACCATGAATCAAAATCAATCTTCAGATTTGCCTATAGTTCAAAAATCCCAGGCACAAATCAAGGATAACTGCCATATACAATAGTGTATACTAGACACACCTGTTTGAGCTCTGGACTCAGTCTCAGACCTGGTAGTGGAGGAAAAGTATTCCCTCTCCTCTGTCACCCTGGCATAGTTTTCACTGAACCCAGAGTCCTTGCCTCCACTGGCCTCAGATGGATCCAGACTCTGATGCTCCAGATGGCCCAGATACTCCTCCTGTTTTTGCTCGGCTCTGCCTCTTTGACCCCGCCTTCCCGGTACTGGNACACAAGAGATATTACTGTATCTCCAGCAGGTGAGGCTTAACTTTATCAAGTTTCAACAAATTGAGCAACTTGAAAATCCTGCAAGTGTATTATGCATTTTTCTGATGCATCCTGTGATGAAAACCTACTGAAAACAAGGCCTAACAATGTCTGGATAAATTTGTTGACATTTCACATGTTGGAACATTAATTGAACCTTGCAAATGCTGAGAAGCAGAAAATAAAGCTTGTTCATCAATCAATCAAATCTATATATATTGATTAAGCATTTTCTTTTGATGTGATTCTCTAAATCTGCCATGAATTGAACTTACAATATTTGCTCTTTAAAAAAATCATTATGTATTCTGTTTCCAGAATCTGACAAAAAAGAAAAGCAAATGCTGTAGGTCTTAAATAGATGAAATTTTTCATTTTCCAATAAGAAATTTTCCATTTTCTCACAAGTGCACTAATTAAATTATTAGTGAAGTACCTATTCCATTATTGAGGCAAATGAACTTTGTGAGAGATGATCAAATGAGCAAACCATTAATAGTTTTTTTTTCTAAATGGATGGCAGTTTTTGAAGTGGGCAAGTGTTCTGATTGTTTTTCAGGTGTTTTCAGATGAATTATTATTGTGCATCATGCAGATATACTCTGCTTGGCTCATTGAGGTTTTAATCATATTTGTATATTTGCTCAAATTTGTACTCAATGGGGGAACAAAATACAGTATCATTTTTTATTAAATTGTGTTTGATTTATTTCCCTTCAATCAAATGAATGTTGGTGATAGTTCACTTCCAGATGTTTGGGAGCTTTGGCAATACTGTATTATGCTTGGTAATCATTCAAAGAAGAGTCATCTTACACATTTCTCCATTTCATTATCCATTTTAATAATTATCCAATAATTTCCCTAACATTGGGGTCTTGGCCAAAAATGCTCCTGCTTGCATGCATTCTAGTTAACCAGCTTGAAATTTGTCAGGCTTCTGCATTAGCTTGTAAGAAAAATTCCTGCTTGAATCAGTTAGTGAGACAAAAACTTCAAATTTTAGAACATGAAAAATTTTAATTACAGTTGGTACCTTGCAGTTGAACCCTAATTCATTGCCAAACTAGGGTCAAATTGTGAGACACTCTTGTGAAATTCAAAAATTCAAGTACCGAAATGAAAAAAATGGCCAAAGCAGGTCAAATTGTGGGGCATGGGTCAAATTCCAAGTCATCCTCCTGGCAAATTTGACTGTCAAATTGTGGGATGGTCAAATTGTGAGGTACCACCTGTAATCCAATCCAGCTTAAAAATACAAGTGGACTCTCAATAAAAAAAATTGAAGGGATCAGAGTAATTTTTTACAAAGAGAATTTAATTGTAGAGAATCCTAACAACATGGGTTAATAACCTTGTGGGACAAAAATTTGTGTTTGACATACATTCATTGTATACAAGATTGTTGTATAGGCTCTAACAATCAGCATTATGAAGGTGGAATGTGCTGTGTTATAATACTGTAGAGAGTCTGTATTATGTTGCATTTTAATATAGGTGGACTCTCTCTCTCTCAAATGTAGAGAGAGAGAGTGCACCTGTATTCTGCTGATTGTTGTCTACAACAATCTTTTTGGAATGACTTTGTCTGTGTAACAATTTTTGGTACTTTCCTGTTATCTCAGTACCCATTTTTCTTTGTCTTGTGAATTCAGTATTCATTTGGTTAGGTTAGGTCAGGTTATGTTAATTGAAAGATATTTGTAACTAACATAACCTGACCTAACCTAACTTTTCCTAACCGCCTCCCAAAATCAGTTTCAGCAGAATGCAGAAAAATGAAATTCACAGTTTCTGGTAGGTGCACGGAAAGTAGATACTGAGATAACAGGAAAGTACCCAATTTTTGTGTGTCCCATATGAGGTTCCATGTCTACAATGTAGAGAGAGAGTCACCCAGTATTATGCTGTGACAAGTTGTGTTGTTGACAAAGACCCCTCTGTACTAGTACTCTTAAACTCAATGTCCACTGACCATAATGTCAGTATGCATACACTTTCTCAGGGCTCACCAAAATAGTTGTGAACCATGAATCAAAATCAATCTTCAGATTTGCTTATACAGTCAACCCCCGTCTAACGGACTTGATTTGTGCAAGGGACGAGTCTGTTAGACAAAAAGTCCTTTACACAAA
>CAJPEX010001859.1:0-48135 GCA_905338405.1 Notodromas monacha
CTGTATCAACGGATACCAAGTTCGTCGACGTGGAAAAGGTGCGAGTTCGGAATACCTCCGCGGGGTTTGAATCAAACACCCCACCGCACAACTCCCACGGATCAACGACCTTTCGAACCGTGGCCGTAATCTTACCGACGCACTTCGTGCGGGCATACAGCTTCACGCCCTGCCATCAAAAACAAGGACTCTTACACCTGCGTGCCGGCGACATCTATGTTAACTCACCATCAAACCGTAAAATCGAACACAGTTCAAGTCCAGTATACGACCAACAAAATCGATCCTGAAACCGAAGGCTTCCGAATCAGTCACATCATCGTCGCATACATTGGAGCACACGAAAGCGCCATCTTGAACACCGCATTTTGCCGAAACCAAATGGAATCCCATCAGGAAGGCCAACACAACCAACTTCAGCTGAAAAATTGTGAAAATTTGGTGTATTCGCGATTTTAAAACATGCCCTAAAGGACTTACCATGTTAAAACAAAGCGCGAGATTTTTCTACGGCTCTTCAAAGATTTTTTCGCAGAAACTTGATCTTTTAGACCTAAAAAGAAAGGAACCATCATTAAAAGATGGTAGATATTCTCCGAAATTCCTATTCTCGCGATTCAAAAGTCTATTTCGCGAAATCTCGAATCCGCCAATATATTTCTTTCTTTTCAAGTTTTGCCAACAAAACCGTTGAAAACGGACAAGACTAACATCCGGTCCAACTACAAAACACTATAGGCTATTAAAACATTTACCAAATCATGAAATTCACGCAATCGCGACCAAAAAGAAACAAACGTTCGGAATCTACCGCGAGCGCCGATAACAGCAACAAACGCCGCAGCCTAGCTTAGAACCACTACAAAAATCTGCGTTTCGAACAGTGAAACATTCTGGAAGGTCTACAGATTTCTTTTTCGCCGATTATCGCGAATTTAATTAAAAACCGAAACGAGATTTTCGCGAATCACCGACGCTGCCGCCGCAAGAAACGAATTTCCGCGCATCTCCGCCGCCGCCGTACCTCGAGATCAGTACTTCCAAAAATCGCACACCACGTGAAAAAGAAATCTTCGAGGCAATGCACAGTAACTCTACATTTAAAATGAAGACACAAAAAGAAATGAAATGGGACAACCACATCCTCACCTGGAAACCACCAATCGAAATCTGAGGAGGTTGACATCTTGAATATCAACCCCAGACTGACAGCTCAGCTGCAGTGTTGTCACCTCACACTGGTGTACCCCACTAGTAAGGCAGGATTTGTCATGCATGTTTCATGCATTTCCACACGTCTCCGGATCGGAAACGTGCTGCCGTAAAACTAATGAGCTTGCTGCACTTGAACGCGGGAGCTTATTATTCTCTTTGTGGGGGGTGATTTGTGATCCCAAAGTATTTTTATGGGTAGAGCTGCGTATGCAGACTCCCCGGAATTTCTTGTGTCTCTCTCTCTTTCTCTCTAGCTTCCCTTTCCAAAAAGGGTTTTCCATAAACTGTGCGTCGTCACGAGTATTGGAGGGCATTGCTGTCCTCCTACGGAACACGCGTGTGTGTGTATTGTTTCCTCGGTCAGCGAAGCTGACCACCGCGATCCTTTAACTGTGTGTGTCTCTCTGCTCTCGTCAGCATTCGTGCCCGAGCACTCGCGACTGGTTGTTGTTGTGCGCTGTCAATAAAAGCTTATTGCCTCTCTACGAATCCTGGTTGCTATTTTATTCGAACTAGCTAAAAATCCTTTAGCCCGCAAAGTACGCGGAAGACTTCTAATTTAAACCAGGAAGAAATTGTTATCTGAAACATCGAGGTTGGTAACAAACTTTTTATTAGACGTAATATTAAGTCTTCGTTTAAAACTCACCGATCTTTCTAGATTCTTGTGAATTTGGATAACAAGTTAGATTGAATAAAAAAATTCACCAGGAAAAAGAAACTTGATAGAAAATAATTCATAAAATGATGCATGAACATATTTAAAAAAATAATCGTCCAAGATTCTGATTCCAGAATTCCTCCAACTATGAAAATTGAGAAACAGAATGCCCCTATGAAAAAAAAAAAAAACGGAACCGCCTACTGTATTGTTCTTTGCAGTAAATGGACTGAAGGATTATTAACCGAAAAAGTTGAGGAGGAATACAAATTTTTTTTGAAAATGAGATCGCTGTTGAATGCAGACACATATGTTTGCCATTCAAAAACAAAGTACCATTCTCGAAATCAGACCCAGGTTATTTTTTTTCCCCCACACATGTCCCGAAGTTCCTCGGACGCAAGGAACCATTGCATACAGTACAATGCTGCATTATAGCCTACACTGAATCAGTTATATACCCACTCAGACTGCTCCTCAAGCAGGAAACAAAAGGAGCCTAGTCATCCGAGAAGAAGAAGGGAAGGTTAATGGCTTGTAAACACACAACCCAGCAGCATCCCCACGGGTGGCAAAGACCCTGCCCTCATTCCGCAGGACAAACCCCAACAAAAAAATATGTTTATAATACGTACATACCTTTGTGAACGACCATAAACGACGAGATAAAAATAAAACAAAAACACACATATAGAGGAAGGGCAGAAACGAGACACGCATCGCCTGCGAGGACAGTGACGACGTGACATCATTGCGACAGCAATTGCCGCTCATCGCCACACGGACGACGCGTGGAATTTACTGAGCACATCTGCACTTTCCTCCTCCCCCCCCCTCATCTCTTGTGCCAAAGCGCCCCAGGGGTGAGTCAGTCTTTTATACCCTGGTGCTGACGTTGGGGCCTTGTCGCTTTCCTTCCGACCCCCTTCCGCTTCCAGTTTCCCATATTCCGGTGGTCCCCACCCCATGGCGCCGACCGGGGTTCTCCAATAAGAAGAATTTGAAAATATTTGTCTAGAAAAGTCAGACTGTATAGACTGAGATCCATCCGTCATCAGATGGACCTGTTATTCTGATTGGATGAGATCTCGGACCTTTTTGAGTCAGCGGAATGCCATTGCAAAAAAAAAACTTTTACCTTGCTAAACAGTGTTGCAACAAACTTTTTGCCACCCAAGAAAAACTGTTATACAGTTAAACCGTTCAAAGTTGAATTTCAGGGGACCAGCAAAAAAAAATTTTTGACTAAGGCAGGTTTCAACTGAGGGAGGTTTATATTTAGAGAGGTTTCTAGTCTGGCAAACACGCATTTTTTTCTGGAGACACAAATGGAATTATTGCTGGAAATTATAAATGGTGATATTCTGGGCCCTGAGAAATTACTTCTTCAATGAATTTACAGCATGCTGAACTGGAAGCCAAGGCTTCATTTGTCCATTTAGTCTGTCACTTCCTCTATCATGCCAGAGAACTCTGCAAAGCTTTTTCGCAGCACTGCTGTATATAAATATTGGAGAAAGTGAAAGAATTTTCTGAGTGACCCGCGGTCCTGTTTCCCAGTCAGGGCATGGTTTGAGTCAAACGGCTTTCCTCGTACCTTGTAGACCGAGACCCGGGTTTTCTCGTTTTTATGGGCGTATATGCGTGAAACCGTTTCCCGGTCGTTGTGTGATATAGACTCAAAAAGCACAGGCAGCCTTTTGCCCTTTTCTCAATCGACGGCATTTTCGACAGACCCCACAGCAGAGGCTGCTTTTGGGGCCCCCACTGGACTGGTATCAGGTCTAGACCACAGCAATCGCTCACATCAGAGCTCTGCGGAGGAAATCGCATTTCGTTGGGAGGAGACCTTACACCCGAAAACGAAGCCCTTATTGGAAATTCGAAGAAACCCGATCACGATGCCACCCTTTGTTTTGCCACTTGCTTCTATTGGCATGTGGAATGAAAAAATGAAACATTTTAGCAGTCAACCTCCCTATAATAAGTCAGATTTCAGTACGGGACCAGCAAAAAAAAAAAAATCAAGTTCGGGAGGTTTTGAGTAAGAGAAGCAAGAATTGTTTGTTGTGGGAAAGATAGAAGAATTGTAGGGTATTCTAACTGGTGAAATTCTGGGCATTTAATTGCTTCTTAAATGAGTTGACAGGATGCTGACTTTGAATGCAAGGGTTTATTTGCCCAATCAATCTCTCACTTACTTAAAAACCCCCATTCAAGTTAGTTTTTTTTAGTACTTTTCTCTTTTATGTGTGAAACAAATAATAGCCAAAGGGCTTCAGAAAATTCGAGTTTCGGAGGTTTGAGAGGAAAAGCATTCTGGTTAGAGAGGTTTTTAATGCATTGCTTACGAAGGAATTTGGACAGGTACTTCAAAAAATTAACTCAGGAAGGTTCGAGTTGTACTGGTTCACCTGTCTTAAATCAATGAGAAGCTGAATTTTTGAAAGAAATTAGGAAGGGAAAGGATCACAATTTGCTCGTTTGTTTGACCGATTTGTTGAAACAAAATTAAAAACTGTATAAAGAATGCAAAGATGTATACAATATTTAGAAAAATTCGGTGTAACGGAATCGAAATTTGCTCCTTTGTTTCGCGATTTATTTATTGGCATATGCGAAATGAAAAAAAAACTCGATTATGAATGCAGGTTTGAATTTCTAATGAAAAATGCACGAATAAAAATCTTCACACCGAGGAAAAGGGCAAACAGTTCTTCTTACGGATCATTGAAATAATTCAATATCAAATCCCCGTTCCAAAGATATTAAATTTTGTCGTTTTGATTTTTTCTCTCCTTAAAATCATGCCATGGCACGTGGTGTTGGGGATTTCGTTTAAATGAAAGCTAGACTGAAGCATTTTCCCGAATATAGAGCTTCAATTTTGAAGTTTTCGCCCTCATGGTTTTAAAGATAAATTAGGGATCTCATTTTTTAAAGATCAGAATTGCTGTGCTGCAAAGTTGCGCGATGCATAATTCGAAGGCCTTCAAAATTTCTTCAGAGTTGCGACTAAAATACCCGTAAGACGTACATTTAATTCAAAACATTGAGACACGGCATTCTGCCTACGTTTTTAATAAAACTACGCATCGTCACTTGAAATCCATTTTTCAAGTCAATGAATCCAGAGCAAACCTGAAATTTTATTTTCATTCCTTTGAGCTGAAGTCAATCGTCGATGATGAAACCTTTTTCAAAGTTTTTTGAAACATGTCGCAAGCAGCTGATATTTCAGCTTTTGGAATGGCCAAAAGAAAAGGTCCAAGTTCGAACAAATGTTGCGTTGAGGTAAAAATAAAATAAAATAACCTAGCCCCCACTAAAAATCACATTTTATCTTTTTCAGAGTGAGGCTCTCAATGCATTTGTTGGGGACTGCAGTGTGTGGCAGGAATTAAATAAAATATAACTATTCTTCCACATAATAAAAACTGGTACTTTTGTGGAAGCCTCAGAGAGGGCAAAAAAACCAGAGAGGACCAAAACGATACTGTGCATCCTTTTCCACTCTAAGGAAATCAACTTCGTCCTCTCTCTTCAGCAAATTTACTCATTCCACTGCAAAGTCTCAAGCTGATTAAACATAAAAATTAGGCATTGAATTTTGAATACCATCAAAAACCTAGTTTGAATTTATATTTGTGTTGGGTGAAAGCATTTGTGTGTGAGTCGCAACCTTTCAAAGTTCTCTGAGCTGAATAATGTTGTATTGGGACATGGATAAATCTCAATTTCTTGGAGACTCTATAAAGAGGCACCCAGCCAGTCTCAGGCTGATTGTTGTGATTTACTTTAAATTCCAATCACTTTTCTTTGCTGAGACATGTAATCCCTAACAGAATTGTTTCCATGTGCCAATTCAAAAATACGATTGCAATTTCGACACACGCAGACATTAAAAATTCCTTGTTTGAAAAATTTCGAGAATCTCCAGCGTCATATTCGTTCAGTGAATTAAAGTTTGTTTACGATTTTCTCTCTAAAATCCGTCGACGCTAATCCAATCAGAAAGGCATCGAACCAGCATGAAAGATGCGTGGTTGCACATTTTTGTTCAAAAGGAAAATTTTCAATGGAGTTTCATAGCTGTGTGAAACTTCCTTTTGATCCCCTTCATCAAAACGAAAATTAGAGCGATGAGCTCCAAAAACCAGATAATACTGAGCAGAGAAACGATGTTTTTATGCTGTTCTTAATAAGAGTTCTGAGGAATCACTGGACAGCTCGAAAGACTTTATAATAAAACCTCATATTCAATATTTCCTTGTAATTCTGAAAAGCACTTACTCGTGGAAAAATGCACAAAATAATTCACAACAAATACATAGCATAAATTTCAGCATATGACTCATTCAAAGAAAAAAACGCAAATCGGAAACAAGATGGCATCTCTCAGCTGTCCAATGAAAAAAAAAATTAAAAGTTTCTGATAAATTATAACACGTAGTGCCATCATCTGAATCATGAAACACGTCAAAGAGATTAGACTCATAAAAAATGGATCAGTACTGTTCAATGCATCGTTGGGTAACAGGCCTCTTCAAAAGTGATGTTTACGTGATTTCGTTTCCGGATTTTCAGGACGTGCTCTGTACACAGTTTTTTCTTTATATTTTATTTTTATTTTTTGCTTTCACTGGCTGTGAATCTGAGGAATTTTGCAGAGCCCTGGGTTTTTCCGCTGTCGGGACACACATACTGGTTGGGAGATGTCTGCGAAAACCGGGGGTTGCGGGGGTTGTGCGCGGAACATTAATCTAACTGCATGCAGCACATTCCTATAACCAGGGTACCCCCAGTATGGCAAGATATAGGAGGAATATCTTGGATTCCCAGGCGTTGGATGATAAATCCTCACTTGCCAGACTGGGGTGAAGAAGAAGAAGAGGAAGAAGAAGGGAGGGGAAAATGGATTGGGTGTTGCACAAAATAACTGCACTGAAACACATCCATAATGAGAAGCTTGGAAAGGAAGTCATCATTGTGAATCTTGTGGAATTTGTTAAGATACTCAAGAAGGCGTTGATGGGGTTTCTCCTTGTTATTCATGAAAATTAAAGATTTTTTTGTATATGTTGAGACCAATATTGAACCATTAATTCGACAGTTCTGTCATCATTTATCAAAATTTGCTGAATATAATTCTTTTTTCTGCCATGATTATGTTAAAAAGTTGTTATAAAAATTTGTCTCTTAAAATTAGGAAGGAAAAAGAGGGTGCGCACCTTCAGCAGGTTTAGAATGTTAAAATTTATATTTCGAAATTTTAAAAGTTCAAGTGCGTGTCATACATGATGCTAATATAGGCAATTTTGATAAAAAGAGTGATGTAGAATGGGTTCAGTTCAAGTCCAGATTTGAATTATAATGTGTCTCATTTCAAAACTTTTTCAACTTTTCTGTCATTCAAAATGTGGTGTGTGTCTTTACTGGAAATAAGTTTCTACTCAAACTTTTCAGTGAGAAAACCAGATGGATGTCATACTTGAAGGTGTGAGGTACAGTACTCAAGTAAATCTGCAGTGATACAGACCTGCCAAACTCAACAATGTCCCTCTCAAACATGAATAACTCAAATTTCTGTATGAATTTGGGTCAATTATTCTAGGGACTACGGAAAATGAAGGACAATACAACTTGATGCTTTTTGAAAAGAAGTGAGTGACTAATTGAAAAAATACCCTTTTGCCTTCTCGTTCACTCATCTTATCAATTCATTTATACAGGTGGTACCTCCCAATTTTCAGGGTGTTTGACTTGCACTTTGACCCTTTCCCCGCAATTTGACCAGCTTTGGCCATTTTTTGCATTTTTGTGCTTACATTTTGAAATTCAGGAAGTGTCTCACAATTTGACCAATTTGCAATATGACCCTAGTTCAGCAATGGATTAGGGTTGAATTTCACGGCGGTACCACCTGTACAGCACTTCAGGGCTGCATGAATAAAATATTTTTTTCCCTGCCATTCTTCATTTTCACCCAACAAAAATGCTTGTTTTGCCAAATGCAATATACTGAAGTAGATTTTGTGGGGGCATATCAATGATATGAAGTACGGCATACTATATACCCAGCAAATATATGGGAATATTTGTTCAGCTGACATTTGTGACACAGATTGGAGGTGACAGTAAATAAATGGCTGACAATTTATGCAATCCATATTCACTGGAATCATCAGCAGTATTGATTATATGAGCTGTGTTGAAGGAAGACTTATATAACTATGGCGAACTTGTCATAAATCCCCTGACACTTGCGGGAATCAGTTGACGAAATTGTTAAAAAAAAATGTATCTTTAAATGCTTTCGTTAATTCCGCCTATATAACGACCAAATAAAAATTCGGTTTATCATTGATTCAATTGAAGTTTAACTTTTTTCAAAGGGACAACTTGAACAGTTCACATGAAAAATGATCCATTTGACGTGCTTTTATTCAGGCCTCATAAATATAATCAAAAGTTTGACATTTTCATGTTTCATAGGTCGGAAGCGCTTTTTTTTTAGGTCAAGAGTTGACATTTTTGTAGATAGAACTGCAGTATTTTACTGTACATGAAAAGGACCGGCGAATCTCTTTTTAACATTGTAAAATAAATAAATTTCGTAGTAAGCGATCCGACGTTGAAATCTGCTTCAAATGTCGAATGATGTCGGGGTCGATTTGTGGAGTTACAGCGGAGAATTCCCAGGCGACCTGGGATACAATGAAAAATTTATTATTTTTTGCTCCTCGTGACCCATTTTCCTCAGCTTCACATCGTTTTATCGCTTTCAGAAGTTTTCGTCTCATGATTTTTTATTTTCTTCCCTCATGTTTTCTTCCATTTTTTTTTTTACTTATTGAGGAGCATTTCATGATGACGGAGGGTTTCGATGTTCTCTTCCTTCCAAGTTTTATTATCCGCTCCATACAGGGCCTTTCCAACATGAGTTCAAATATGTCGGACGCTTCCGCAGGCTGAAGGATACATTTGAGTGTATTTTATTGATTTTCTAGGAAATTGCTCACGATTTTCCAGGCAAGTCAGTAACTTTTTTCCTCCTTTTTGCGTTCTTTTCAATCCAAAGAGATATATAATGTGCAGTTCTCTCGAATTTTTTTGTGTAATCCGAAATGCAACAAACACTATTATTTTTTATTCATTCAGCCCAAAGCATACCATTTCCGGGCTAGCGTCTCAATCTTGCATCATTGGATTAAAATAATGTATAGCTAGAATTTTCTTGATATTTTTGATTGGGTGGGGAATTTAAAGTTTCAAGGATTCGGGGATTTTTTGAGCAGAAATAATCTCCTATGAGAGTTTTTTTTAGTATGCCCAACATGACTGAAGGCCTCGATGTGCTGATTTTTTTTCTATATGTAAGTGTTGGTCATCAAATAAACCTGTCAAAAAAGACGTCTGATTATTACTTAAGCCATTCAGGAACATATTGTACTGAAATCCACGCCAAAAGTATTAAAATAGGATGCATAACAATTTAGTTACTGTACTTAGTGAGTTACAATATATATGGAATATTTTTTAAAACCTTCCAACACGCTTAAGCAAATAAAATCCCGTGACTTATTTTGAGAAAAAAAGTTTCGAAGTTAATGAAAACATTTCCTTTACTGAAAATGCATGCAGACTGCAGAGTAATTAAATGAGAAAATAAACTTGAATCAGCGAGCCTCGGATATTGAACAGTCAAAAATAACATATTAAATAACTCCTCAATTCGACTCTTCATGAGAACTTTCCAGACTAGCTTGGAATATTAAAAAAAAATATTCCGCCGATTCGTTTCCTGTGCTCAGTGGAACCTGAAGATTCCGGCTGTATTTTAATACGTCCAACAAAGTTGAATGTAGTTACTATTGGTAGTTCTAAACCAGAGTTGAGGGATTTTATCACGCGGAATGAATTAGAAATCCCTCTACGGGTAATTAGTGACGGAAGAGTTTGCACATCTTTGATCCCAATATACACCACTTTTTTCAGCCTCGCGGAAGACCGAATTCACCTGGGTTCAAACAAACTTTTAAACGCGCGGAACAAACAAGGAATTTATCGGCCATGTTCCTTGCATGTTTGTTTTTACTCGGTTTATATAGTGGCATAACCCACGCGGGGAATGTCAATGGCGAAAACCCTCCTGGGCTCAAGTTCCAAAAATATTCCATGCATAATAATGCTCAGCTCGTCGTTCTTCGACAAGACGAATTTCTGGAGGAAACCCGGACTTATGACAGCCCGAGGGGATCTTCGGAATTTCTCTGGATTTATTTGTCTTTCGACGGAAAGCTCTTGTCTTCAGCAGCTCCTTTGAGAGTGTCGATTCGTGTCCCTGTGCACATGCCAGTTGAAGTCTGATTAGCTCAACTCAATAAAGAGAACAACGCTTTTTTTCTCTTGCTGAAACAGACTGGCATTTTTTTGCGAGTTATTCCGTGAAGAAATTCAGTTCTGCGGAAAACGAAGCGTGATATTGGTTCACACAGTTTTTCTTTGTCTGGTAACACTGACTCACATGTGACAGAAGCCTCGTTTTTTGTTTTTTAATTGCACAGAACTCACCCGAATTATGTCACGAATGTGACGCGGTGTTCATGAGATATTTTTCTTGTGTCTAGAAATAAAGTTCTCTTGGTATCCGAAATGCTGAGTCAGAATCCTTGAAACCGNTCGAATTTTTTTGTGTAATCCGAAATGCAACAAACACTATTATTTTTTATTCATTCAGCCCAAAGCATACCATTTCCGGGCTAGCGTCTCAATCTTGCATCATTGGATTAAAATAATGTATAGCTAGCATTTTCTTGATATTTTTGATTGGGTGGGGAATTTAAAGTTTCAAGGATTCGGGGATTTTTTTGAGCAGAAATAATCTTCTATGAGAGTTTTTTTTAGTATGCCCAACATGACTGAAGGCCTCGATGTGCTGATTTTTTTTCTATATGTAAGTGTAGGTCATCAAATAAACATGTCAAAAGAAGACTTCTGATTACTACTTATAAGCCATTCAGGAAGATACTTTATTGAAATCCACGAAAAAAATATTAAAATACGATGCATAACAATTTAGTTACTGTAGTTTGTGAGTTATATGGAATATTTTTTAACCTTTCCAACGTATGCTTAAGCAGATGAAATCCCTCGGCTTATTTTAAGAAAACAAGTTTCGAAGTTAATGAAAACATTTCCTTTACTGAAATGCATGCAGAGTAATTAAATGAGAAAATAAACTTGAATCAGCGAGCCTCGCATATTGAACAGTCAAAAAGAAAATAATAAATAACTCCTCAATTCGACTCTTCATGAGAACTTTCCAGACTAGCTTGGAATATTAAAAAAAATATTCCGCCGATTCGTTTCCTGTGCTCACTGGAACCTGAAGATTTCGGCTGTATTTTAATACCTTTAACAAAGTTGAATGTAGTTACTATTGGTAGTTCTAAACCAGAGTCGAGGGATTTCATCACGCGGAATGAATTGGATATTCTTGTAAGGGTAATTAATCACAGAAGAGTTTGCACATCTTTGATCCCAATATACGCCATTTTTTCAGCCTCGCGGAAGACCGAATTTACCTGGCTTCAAACAAACTTTTAAACGCGCGGAACAAACAAGGAATTTATCGGCCATGTTCCTTGCATGTTTGTTTTTACTGTACTCGGTTTATATAGTGGCATAACCCACGCGGGGAATGTCAATGGCGAAAACCCTCCTGGGCTCGAGTTCCAAAAATATTCCATGCATAATAATGCTCAGCTCGTCGTTCTTCGACAAGACGAATTTCTGGAGGAAACCCGGACTTATGACAGCCCGAGGGGATCTTCGGAATTTCTCTGGATTTATTTGTCTTTCGACGGAAAGCTCTTGTCTTCAGCAGCTCCTTTGAGAGTGTCGATTCGTGTCCCTGTGCACATGCCAGTTGAAGTCTGATTAGCTCAACTCAATAAAGAGAACAACGCTTTTTTTCTCTTGCTGAAACAGACTGGCATTTTTTTGCGAGTTATTCCGTGAAGAAATTCAGTTCTGCGGAAAACGAAGCGTGATATTGGTTCACACAGTTTTTCTTTGTCTGGTAACACTGACTCACATGTGACAGAAGCCTCGTTTTTTGTTTTTTAATTGCACAGAACTCACCCGAATTATGTCACGAATGTGACGCGGTGTTCATGAGATATTTTTCTTGTGTCTAGAAATAAAGTTCTCTTGGTATCCGAAATGCTGAGTCAGAATCCTTGAAACCGAGGATGAATCAATAAGACTCGAAGGAATTCCTTGTTAATTTCAGAGGATTTTCTTCTATCGGAGCCCTGACTTGGCACTTTTTCCTCGAGTACTGTATTATTGATCTCATGGAGATACTTCAAATTTAGCAAAAGTGACTCACCATTGTTAAATTTATAATTTTTAATTTTATCGGAATATGATTGTGAGATCTAGAATATCGTCACTGATGATAATATTTTCAGCCATCAGAAATACGCATTTGGTTACACATTAATCGACATGCAAATGTGGTAAGGAGTCTTATTTTTTCCTCAATTCGACGAGAAGCACTTCCAAATTTCTTCATTCCTTCCCTTCCAACCTGAATGAGATTAAATTTGAAATCGCGGAAAATATCATACACCGGATTAATCCATGAAATCTGACAAAAATTCATAAATGTAACGAGACGCCCACAAGGAAATCGTAGGACTGGGAAAAATAGCAAATTTTAAAGAATACTCGTTCGTTTTACGGCTGATTTTCATGAGCGAGATCAAAGACATTATTCGTACTTGCTTCAATTTTTGAAAAGAAATATATAATCGTATCCGATTATATAAATAAATTATATAATCTTTTATAAATTATGTCTTAACTTTTAATTTCCGGGATTCTAACTAGAATACCTAGCCTTGTCCCGGGCTGAATGTGCCTTTTATTTCCTCAAATTAATCTGTTTGACCCACAGCCGAAAGTTCATCCTTGTGTTGTTTTGACCTTTGTCAGCAACATTTTTAAACCTCAAAAAACCTCACTAACAAATGGTGCCGGGCTTGTCAAGGTTAGACCAATGATTTGTTTTACTTTACCAGATTACAATCACGATTAAAGCACAGGAACGTGAGCAACACCACACCGCAAAGAATTATTACCCTCAGGTTTCTGATGGCATGATATTTTATTCAAGTGCCCTTTAATATTAGTGACTCTTGGTCTGTATAATGGGAAGTAAGAAAATACCCCGGCGTCTTTTCCGCTTGTTGCGCCCAATTTCCACGGAAGGACATTTTTCATTCGAGAGACCAGTACAGGAACCCCGAAGCAGAACCAGGACTAGAAAGCAGATCATGCTGTCGGCAAGGTCTATATCCGCAAGGGACTCATACAAGAAAAGCCAGAGCAGTTCATTCATCTGCAGAGGAAATGAACACAATCTCGGCCGGAATTCCGCGGATTCTCCCACTGAACCCACACACACACACACACAGCACAGGGACACGCCATTTTTCTCTTCCGCTTCTGCAACTTTTTCTTGTTCTTTTTCACACTTGAACAAGGAAGAAAGAAAAAAAAAGGGGGGGGGAGGAAAAATAAACCAGACTGACCTCCGCGAAGATCAGCAATCTGAATGCATAAATCACTGGGGGTTGAGGAGAAGAGCCGCTGGCTCAGACAACAGCTCACACATCATCCACACCCCCACATTTGGCTTGAATTTTTTTCCCGCTCTCTCTCTCTTTATTTTTTTACGCCTTTTAAGTCTCGATTTATCATACAGATAAATCTGTCAACATGGCTAGAGAAATGAACCTTCCAAGTCTGCGACGGAAATCTTTTTTGGACCACTTCCAAATATCCGGGGGAAAATTCAGTCCATCAAAAGTCTCAGCTTGCAAGGGACAAACTGAGTTTAAGTTCATATTCCATTGCATTTCCAAAACCGACCAGAAGGTCAAGTTCGCAGAATTTGCCAAGAGAAAGTTTCATACTGTATAGCTCACCAAAAAAGGCACTGCTGCCAAGAAAATAATCATTTCAGCAATCACGAGTATAATCAAACATTTCTTAACATATATTTTAAAATACAGTGCAGCACTGCGAAATTCAATCATGATTTTGTTCACACGGTAACGCCGAAATCAAATCATAAGTTGCATATTTTTCGTCATCTCAAAGTTTGTCATTCCCTTATAAATCTCCAATCAAGGCAACATTTTCGAATGAATGTATTTCCTTTCTTTTTTATTAATCACGCTTTAAGGAATCTTTTAGTCACTCAGAACTCTAAAAATACGAGGATATGGTGATTGTAGTTGAAGAAAAGACGGGAAATGAGCATCAGCCGTAATTAACGGCGATATACAAGTACTGCATAATATTAATCAAGCTCAATTTTTATGAATCTGGTCAAATTTTTCTCTATATTTGTCAAACAATGTTCATAATTCATAAACGGAGCGAGTGTGTGTCTGAAGGATCACAAAAGCAAGAATTTATGCATTCAATCACTCACTAAGAGT
The DNA here is from genome assembly GCA_905338405.1 of Notodromas monacha. Lineage (NCBI taxonomy): Eukaryota > Metazoa > Arthropoda > Ostracoda > Podocopida > Cyprididae > Notodromas > Notodromas monacha. The sequence goes on from CAJPEX010001859.1 coordinate 14,395, forward strand.
TACAATATGTGTTCCAGGATTCGGAAAAGAAACAATAGATTTTTCTGTGAAGACAGGTAAAATTGTATTAAAATTCAATGCGAAAAAAAATCATTCAAGCAGACTGTAGAGTTCGATAAAACTCATTGGACTTCTCCGATTTCCCTGACGCGCAAAATTTGCATGAAATTGGAGGAAATGTATTGAAATTGATCGATCGCAGTAAATAACCGTCATGATCGATTTCTCGAAAGGTGGCCATTTTATTTTATTTTCCCGAACTTATATACATCCCGGCTCTCGGCCGGAATAAGCAGATATACAAGCCTGAAAACCATTAATCACATCAAGGACATGCTCGTGATTTGCATCATTCAAATTAGTGGATGACGCTGTGTGTGATATCTAAAGATTGAGAATAAAATTAAAATCCTTGAAGCAAAAATTGCAACTGTAATCCATATTCAGCGAGATGAATAATCATACAGGAATCGTTGAAACATGGGATGCAGAAATCTAGCGGAATCTCTTCCACTATTCCCTAGATAATAAGAATCAGAGCTAACGAGTTGATGAAAACCCAAAAGACTCAGCTGTAGCAAACGTCACTCAGAAAACTACTGAAGCGCAAGACGAAGTGTGTACAGTGCGAAGGGGAAAATATTTTCTGCTCCAGTTGTGCAGGAGCAAAGCTTTTCATGTAGCAATGAGCCGATTCAATGATGCCTGCCAAGCATGAAATCACAGCTCTCGTCTTTCCCGGTTGACGATGATGCCTCGCTCTCATGTATACATCGCAGAAATAGCGAAATAAGAATAAAAAATACAAATCAAGGCCAATCAGAAAATAAATTGCGAACTTTCCTTCTTCCCAATGAAAAAATTGTAATGAAAATGCGCGAGAAGTAGAAAAATTTTTATTCAGTTTCATTCGATGTGTACAGTATGTTAGAAATGGAATTAAAAATGGTTTGAAGATTTCGATTTCAAACTTTTTCCGAGGTTTGAAATGAATTTAAAACAACAATCAGCCGGGCTGCAGCCAGGTTGAAATATGTAAGGTTGAAATATTTTCGAGATTTTGAGATTTTTGCAACAGGAGATTTGCAAGCAGTCTTTTGCACAAGACAATCCAGGAGCAACTGATGATATAATACAGAGTCTATCCGATATTTAAACCCATTTCATTCTGAAATTTTTTTTCCCTGAACAGACTTATCCTTTTAGAAGGATTTCTCCAAGAATTTGGAATCCCATGGGAAGTCAAGGTCATACTCAGTCCCACCGGATCCCAGACTCCCCAAAGTTCTACCATTTTAGCGGTGCCAGACTAATCCAATTTATCTTTGTTGTTCCGCTTTCAATTTCCAACACAGTATTTAAATAAAATTATAATACACACTCCAGTTCCGTGATTTTTTTGTGGAAATTTTTTATTGAGTAGACGAGCGCAGCAGTGTCAAAATATTGACCAATATTGCTTGTTAATCATCATTTTTTAAACATTAAAAATTAATTTTTTTGGCACTTTGAATGTAATTCAGGGAACTCTCTCCTTCTCTACATTGAAATTCAAAGGACCGCGATTTAAAAAAAATGTGTTGTAGAGAGATTTCCGTTGTAGCGAACACCAATAACATGGAGAGAGTATCATGCAGGGCACAAAAAAGTTTGTTGTACAGAGAAAATCGCTGAGGAGAGAGAGAGAGAGCTCATCTGTAATTTGTTTTATGCCCCCAAGAAATGTTTCATCTCGCTTTTTAATTTTCAAAGAATGGGTTTTCTCCATATTCCAGTCGGACGTTTCCGGATGACTTCAAATTTCAGCTACTTTTTCTGACAATTTCGGGTTAATTTCATCATCGCTCAATCGATCCATCAACATGTTCATCCTTTATTGTTCAGAATTACGAGGTACTCTAATATTTTTTTTGCGGTAAAGCCGTGTCATATTGTTATCCAAGAAAAAAGTGACTCGTATTTCTGTCTTTTGGAAAATCTCTCTCGGTTTTCAGCGCGAATTGATCTTCGAATTTTCGGGATGATTCACTTCCGAAGAATGAATGGCCGTGTACAATATTCACATTTCAAACCTAAATTACGCCATGAACGGGAATTTTTAATTTCGAAGCGAAGGATTCAGCAAATGAAAGTAGTGTATAATATAGGTATGTAATGCACGCTCACATGAGGTTGACCATCCTCGTGTATCTTGTCCTCCCAGTCCAGCAAAAGCTCGACTGCTTCCACATACTGCTCAGAGATGGCGTGCAGCAGAGCATCTTTCGTCTGGATCTCCTTCTGCGACAAGAGGAACTCGAGGATCTCCAGGTTCTCGTTGTCGATGGCCATGAGCAGCGCGGATCTGCCCAAGGGATCCACGCAGTTGATGTCAAAGAGCTCATCTTTGTTCACTCTGGAAGACTCCACCAGCCTGGTTAGCAATAAAAAAAAAATTCGAAAAAGGGAACCTTGAACCTTTGCATTCTTTTGCTTCATTTTTAATCCGTCAAGGGGAAAAAAATGCTTGCTTATCCTTTGAAGTTCACGAGCGTTTGAAAGTTTCAGCTAGCCTCATATGAGTCTTCTATATGCCTCCAAACTTAGATGAGGTGGGGGCGGGACTTTTTTTTTCGGGTCAGTCGACTGACGTCACAGCAAAATAAAATTTATTTCGAAAACATTACCCAATAACTTGGAATCATTCAAGCCGAAAGAAATGGTTGCATATTTATAGAATAAAAATGAAATCCTATCTCATTCACGGAATAAATTTCCAGAAATCGATTTTTGAAAATGTTCCTCGCAGTGCAGCATTTATGTTTTTTTTCTCACCCACCTTGTCCGAGTGATTCAAAAAATATGTAGCAGGAAAAAATTGATCTTCAATTTTTTTGTACATTCAGCTTAAAATTCTTTTATCGCAAAAGAACCTTGCATGTCTATAATATTCTTTCCAGAGAAGTAAAATAATTTTAAAAAGATTATATTTTCAAGCAATTTTCACGGTGAACAATAATCCTGAGATTGATTGAAAGCACAAACAGAGGAAAGCAATCCAGTCGCATTTACTTTAAAATGAAGGCTGATTGATAACACTCGAAAATTCGTGAAGGATTGCAAAAATATATTGATTTGGCGTTTTTTTTTTTTTAGTACGAAATGTTGGCGATGAAAACGAGAAATGTCCAAAAAATGGGCCTATATCTTCTCAACGCCAACAAAAAATTGCCAACAAGTTGAAAAAAGCACGTCAACCGAAAAAAAAAATCATTTTAACATTTTTATATGAAGATCAATGCCAGGTTTATTCCATCTTTAAATTCGGAGGGGAAGGAAAAACAAATAAATTCTAACCAGCACTTTCAATGTTCGCAAAAGATTTCCTCATTTCAACCGGAAAAAAATAGGATCATAGACGAGAAGCTTTTTTTCGTCAACACAAACCAGTTTTCGTGCGATTTTCTTCGACTCTTCCGGAAACGGGTTAATAATTCCTGCGTGAGAAGCGCATGTTTTCATTCACATCACGCGCATTCCGCCAAGAATAAATAATGATGGGTGCATGCAGTATACGGAAATAGACGCAAAGGATATGGAGAAAGTTTTGCCCGCGGGATTAATTGATTGGCGGCATTCTGGTGACGTACCTGCGGGAAGTTGCGACGTCGCCGCGTTCGATGGCAATTAGAAACTTGCGCTCCAGATACGAGAGGCGACCCATTTCCTGGTGGGGGCGGGCAGGTTGAGGGTCAGCCGCCGTTGCAGCTGTTGCCGCCGCCGCCGCCGAAGGCCCCGCCACCCACTCCACGCCGCCCAACGCCGACACGCTCGCCCTCTGAAGAACAATGAAGGAATAGAATGGGAAAATCGTGATGATTATTAGTCATTGTGCAGTTTAACATCGGTAACTATAGAACCTCTCAAGTGAAATATACCTCACTGAAAGTCAAAATGTTTTTCATGTCCTGACCTGAATGTCCTTAGAAACAATTAACGCATTAAAGCCTGGATACTTGAAGACTTTTTTTTTCTTTAAAAACCTGGGTAACTAAGATTTTCTGAGGCCTTTGTCATGGGTGCATTGGATCCCAGACAAAGGAATTGAGTTGTGCAGCCATCAGAATGCAAGTTTTGAATAAGAACTCAAACTCTTTTAAGAGGAGTTCATTCTCATTGCCCAGTTTGCCAATTGGCTGTTAATTGAATGGTTGTGATGGCAGAGTCAATTATAAGATTGGTTGGTTAGCTCAGAATATTGAATGAGGTAATTGAAGTTAAAAGGCTCTTTAACACTAGGTTCTCACTTCTCCTCCCAAAGGAAATGACGGATTTTATACCCAGGTGCTTGGGCTGATGGGTCAGGAAGAAATCAGGTGATTTCTTCCTGGCTCATGATTGGCTGATTTCAGGAAAATCAAAGAAGTGATGACCACTTCTTGCCCTTGAGTGAGGCTCAGTGAGTCTTGCAAAAACGTGATTTTGGTAAGGCTGACTGGCCTCAAGATCCAACAAGCTTTTTGGGCCAGTTTTGGCTGGATGCTGCAGCTGCATTGCTTTGGTATGCAACAGTCTTTTTGACTATTATATTCTTGACACAGGAAACAGAAGAGCAAAAAAAAAGAGTAAATTTGATGCGTTTTGGAAGGAACTGAAGAATTATTTGGCAAATGAACCCTTCCCTCCAAGTTCAGCATCATCCTGTCAACTCATTAAAGAAGCAGTTTAAGGCCAAGAATATCACCATTTACAATTTCCAGCAACTTTATATCGTTTGAACAACTAAAATGCTTCTTACCCTAACTGGAAACCACCCTAATTTGATCTTTTTTTGCTGGTCCATTGAAATTTAACTCAAAGAGGTTCTACTACTACACAGGTGGTACCTTGAAATTTGATCCTAATCTGTTGCCAAACTAGGGTCAAATTACAAATTGCTTGAATTGTTATACACTCCATCAAATTCAAAATATGAGTACAAACACGCAAAAAACCAGGTTGAATTGCTGGGCAAGGGTCGAACTGCAAGCCAACTTCCCTGCAAATTTGACTGTCAAATTGCAAGAGGTTGAATTGCAAAGAAACACCTTGTAATAATTTCTTTGCATTTCTGTTGCATCTTGTAAATGAAGCTGGAAAAAATGATTCCCATTAAAGCTCTTAGTTTAACCTGAAATGAATGAGGGATTCAAGAGCCTCCCATATGCACATTTTGTGTGCTGCATGTGACACCAGATTGTTTTTTTGCCTCTATTTTATTTGCCAACCAGAGGAATCTAGAGAAACGTGCATTATTTTCCCATGTAATACGCACAAAGTCAAGCTGTGAGATATCAATGAAAGACCTATAATGTATTTCAATCCTCATTCTTTCTAAAGACGTTTCTCTGAAAGGGAATGTATTTTTTTTTCTTTGCAAAAAAGGTCCTGATTCGTTGCGCTTCATTTGAGACTCTAATAGAAATAGTCGATCAGCAAATTTTCCTAAAATCTCCAGCATGTCACAGGCTGACCATTTCACTTGATTCTATTGCGTCAAATTAAAATGTTGTCGCTGTCGCATCACCTGCATCCAACACACTCAAAAAACATTAACAAATCCTCAAAGCATTCCATCTTCTTTTGTCTTTTTATAGAGGAAAAGTTGATATCGTCAAAAAGCTGTCGATTTGTGTTTCACAAGAAAGTACAATCCGGAAACATTAACATGTACCGTGTCACAACTCGCAGGTGGCACCACGAGAAAAGACCCGCGGCGAAAATTCCGACGGGAGAAAATGCCGGTGAGAAAAATGTTTTCGGAAATATAATTTCATGAGAAGAATGGGACGAAGAATCAAACATGAAAGAAATACTCGGAAAAAGGATTCACCGGGAACTTGATGGAATGCACCTATAAATACACTTGAAAACACGTCGGGAAGTACATACAGTACTGTAGCATTACCTGGAAAAAGAAACCTCTAAAAAATGAAGTTCTTGATTCTCTTTAAAAATTGCTACAGGGGCAGACCTACAAAAACATTATTGAGGCATTGTGCACTGACTTAAAACCCGAATGGTCTGGATCGATGACGACTGCAAGTCTTGAGAAATAATATAAAATTCCCAGGATTATACCTCAAAATTTCATCTCGCTCATTCACCATGCTCAAAAATGGTTCGTGCAATAGCTGAAATGATCAAATAATGACACGCAAAAGTTCAAAATTTCAAGTTAATCTTTTGAAAATAAAAGCGAAGCAATCACTGAGCCATTTCAAAATTTTTTAATGAAATATTCCATTGGATTTCCAGATTTTAAACAGACATGAAACAAAATTATTCTCTTGAACAGACTTTATTTTCTCTGAATGATAGAAATTAATGAAAAGAATAACTGATTGACTTCAAGATTGATTGTTTCCTACTATAGACCTCAATAAATCCAACCAGCATTGTTACTTACGATTTGAAAATAAGATTTATTCCAGGACTACGTAGCTTATTTATTTGTTCAAGTTTGTGTGACATGTGAAGCATTATTTTTTTGGTACCTCTCCAATACGCATCAGTCTTCAAGCCTGACGTTAGTAGGACATCTATTGCCTGTATTCACGTCCTCGATCCATCCATGGAAAAAATCTTATTGCTAAGAACACCTTTCAATATCCAGAAAACATATGATCAAAGGACGAAAACAGCAAGATAAATAAAATGATTTTCTTTGAAAAAATACCACAGATATTTGCCTTGCTTCTGTCTCACTGTGTGTTTTACAAATATTTTTGTGTTCAGTTTCACCGTCCCCTTCGAACAGATTTTCTTCAAGAGAAGTTGCTCATGAATGCCTGTAAATATCATACATATATTTGAGGAAATTGATCCACTTATCGTGTAGTAATAAATGCCGAATATTTTGTGTGATTCAATAATTGGGGTATTGACAAGTGAAGAAAATGTAACTTTATTCACCAGTAATTCGAATATTTCCAAGAAGTGTCATGGATTGGCAGATTATTCCTCCGATTTCTGTCACTAATATATTTTGTTCAATTTCACCGGAAAGCAATCAGGATTGATTTAAGTCAAATGCTTCCCTAATATTCATGATGATTTTAAGTTACGTTGACGAGCTTCTGATGGATTTAATCCTAAAGGAATTTTCATTGTCGCGTAATTATTCTGGAAGTCAGCAGGATTCATAGGAATAAGCACCTTAGGCAAATGACTGTGGGGATTTTCTCAAGAGTTTTAATGAAAACTTTTCAAGAACCCTTCATTTAATAATCACGCAAAAGATGAGTTAATGATCACGCAAACATTTTTAGACGTTGATCATGAATGTAAATTTGAAAGTTCCAAGATATATTTGCACGAAAAAAACTTGAGTGCCCACAAGAAACACCATTTCCTCTTTTTTCATATTATTTAAAAAAAGGAATACTGTATAAACACACGCTTAAAAAATAAATACAGCCATCCCGAAGGTGTCTGGAAAAACATCGAAATTTCTTTCTGCTCTTTCGGTCTTGAAACCAATTCCATAAAAAGCGTGTCAAGTCTGAAGCATGTACGTGAGGTACTTTCCTGATGAATTTAGAGTTTTCTGATATATAAGCATATAACCCACCACATGAAGCTCCGAACACAATACACAGATGAAGTCAAGGAGAAGATGATAAAACACACTTGGCAAAACTGTGCCATGATCCATGGAACACGATTGATGCTGGGCCAACAGTACAACACACAATAATGTTCGCATCGTAAATAATATTCTGCACTCTATTTTATTGCGTAACACCTACAGCAGACATACCATAATCAAAACCCGGATGGAAAACGAAAATAAGATAAATTAAATCCGTTCGCATCTTGGAAAGGAGATTAAATGCGATTTCATTTATATTTCGGGCTCAAAGCGAAGGAAACCCATTTTGCCACCTTGTGAGTCATGGACATGTTTTGATTAATTTAGTGAATATATTGGAACCCAGAATTCGCTGATTTTGATTTGCCATCAAAAGGTATTTCTATGAGGTTCTCGAATTGACATATTTGAAACTCGTTTTCAATAGGTATCGGAATCGAACGGGTCAGTCGAATTTCAAGGTCGAAACCGTCATAATCTTACACTCACCTGAAACAATCCGAGCATTAAAACCGAATTTCACGAATTTTTACAAAATGGAGGAGTCAGGGTGAAGTATATTCGTACATCAATCCGTCCACGTTAAGAGACGTCAAAATTGGCAGATCAATTTCCCGTACAGTACTGTTTTCTCATATGGTTTCTGCAGAATATTTTCCTGGGAACGCATGAAAACACCTTCGCATGAAAACATTGCTTTGATACAAGTATTCGTGCTGACCAAATACTCGGGTTCTTCTTTTCCTCCAAATGAAAAATGATTTGATAAAAATTCCACGATTCTCCATTTGATATTCACATCATCTGAGGAATGGAAGTGCAATCCGTATATGAAGAAATACTTGGATTTGCGAAAATATTGATCCCACCATGAATTAATTGAATATAGAAAACGAAATGCTGTACTGCATTTAGATTGCTTTCGAACACCACGTCCAGTTAAAGTTCATATTTCCTTCTCTTTTACCGGTTTTTTTTTGCAGTTATATTTTGAATTATTTTCCCTCGTAAGTTCATGTATTGTATTTCATCATCTTTCCATGCGCTGGACACAACAACAAAATCTCGAAAAAAAATTCTGTAGCATGATTTACTGAGACTACGAAAAAAGAAGAAAAAAAACATATGCTAACTTTATCTCCAAAATTCTGGGTCACAAAAAGCCAAAACCCCCATACGGATTGCTGTACATGTAACATATACGGAAGCCTGCTAATTGGATAAATCCCATTTAGGGCCATGCCGGGATCTTCTCTATTTTTTTCTACCCAAGGATCCCGTTTTCGCTTTGTTGCAAAAAAAGAACTCGGCTGCTAATTTGAGCCCGTGCAGAGATGAGTTATATGCATAATTTAGTACTTGACAATCATGCAATGATAAGCCTGGGACAAAATTAATTAAAACGTTATGCTCAAGAGAGGTCTGCGAAAGGTTAGTCAGTATATTTTGGCGAGTGAAGCGAACCATGAATAAGCCATTCGTACGAATTTATCGAGTTGGGAGGGACACAAAGAAAATATTCCTCAAGATTGTCCAACGAAAAAAAAGGACGACGTTTTTTTGCATCGTAAAAGGAACCTGCTTTTATTGTGTATGTATATTTTTTTTATAATCTCACCTCACAAGAGCATCGGCTGACCTCTTCTATGTTGATTTCTTATTCATTTGGAAACGAGTAATATCTCTTTTTTCCTGGGTCGCACTCAAATCAACGGAATGTCACACAGAATTGGAAAAGTTCCGGCACATTCCGAACCAACACAGATTTCTCATCGTTCATTTCGAGAAATCCTTTCAAAATACATGAAATGATAAGAACTTATTAGCACTCACTGAAAACCACTTCAACATTCATTTCCTGGTGAGCAATAGTTTCCGCGAAATCCGAACAAAACTTTTTCGTAAAAATCCCAAAAAAGTATTTGCGGAATCAAGCAGCTCTGTTCTTAATACTGTACTAGGAATGAAGACGAACATTTTTGGATGAAAACTGGAAGGGCGAAGATCATGTCTGTCAATCGTCATTTATGTACAGTACCTTAATTCTATTGGATTTTATTCGATGATACAAACCAATTCAAAGCTATGAGAATTTCAAGTTCTCGTTTTCATGAGCGAGGGAGTATCGCTAAAGAAGGTCTTCAAATATTTTTATCCTGTTTCGAAAGAATGCGGAAAATAATAATTTCTGCAGAAATTACTTCGCCAAATAAACTAAAAAAATGCGCGCTAAATAAATATCCAATGATGAATAAACCTTTGAACAAAGAACACTCGCATCTCTTCGGGGGAGATGAAATCACTAAAGTATAAACAAATCTCATTTTTCAACCAAAGGTGGTAAAATTGAATTTAAAAAATCATATGCGACTGCCTCCAAAAGTTCCCAAAACTGCTTTTAAATAAATATTCAAGCTTCTCTTAACAGAAGGGCATGAGCATATTTTGTAATTGCAAATCGAATAATATTATACAGGTGGACTCTCTACAATGGTGTTATATACAACAACTTTCTTTGCATTATGGCTTTTTGTGGCCCCAAAGGGTTCTCTTCTCATTTTACCTGTATAAGGGGGTCTCTACAACCAAATTATCTCGTCTACCACATTTTTTCTTGGTCCTTTGGTTTCATTAGAGTGAGAGAGAGAGAGTCCACTTGTACTTGGTACTTGGTTTGAGAGCCAAATCACTTCCAGCATTATTCGCGGCACAATTACTTTTAAAATCTCATACAGTATTTTCACGGCCAAGGCTCTCATTGCGAATCAAAATATGGTATGCATACAAATTCGTGATTCGAGAACATTCGCGTGAACGAGATGAGGATCTCTTTTTGGCGTGTGCTGCAGGCCCGGGCCTAGAACAGCGAATAAGTCGGAAGCATAGCCGTCGGCATGCTTTTGCCCGCGGCACCCCCATCCGGATCCTCGTTTTTCTTCTTTCTCCGTCTGAAAACCCCCCCGGTCGTACCCGCCGACTGGTCGCACAAACCGGGGATCATGAATGATCCTCTGCCAGTCCGCAGAAGAAGAGACAAAAGGAAACGCAGAGGATCTTCTTCCCGACGTCCTGCTGGCCTCAAGTGACGCGAGGGATTGCTGTGCGTGTCAAACGGCGGCCCCCTCTCAGGGGCACCCTCGGTGGTAAATTGGGTTGGACGCCCAAGTCACGTATTTTCCCCGGCTTTCTGTTGCACATTTTTTTCCTGAACCTGTTTTAAAAAAACTATTTGAGTCATGGGGGGGGGGGGGGATTTTCAGAAATCGGCCTGCTTTGAAACAGCTTCAGTATAACCCATTGCAAATGGCTGAGAAAAGCATTTTCTTGACACATAAAAAATATACTCGCATGAAAAATTGCGGTTGAACTTTGCTAATAAACGCGAAAAACTGCCTTTGTATGTCAATCTTGTTCAAGACTCTGTCTGAATGCCCTTAAAAACATATGCAGTGAAATAACCCTCATATTCGAATTTAATTCGAATTTTCTTTTGGCCTTTTGGCTATTATTTTATTGACATAGGAAACAGAAAAGCAGTAAAAAAAAGTGATTTGATATGCTTTCATATAGGAAGTGGAAGAATAATTGGGCAATAAAAGGAACTCTTGCTTCCAAGCTCATCACCATCCTGTCGAATCACTCAAGAAGCAATTTAAGGCATAGAATATCACCAATTACGATTCTCTGCATTTTTTTTCGCTCTCCCCCAGGAAAAGTGCTTGGTTCCCCAATAACTAGAAACTTCACTTTTAAAAGTTGAAAGGCGTGAGTTACGGAATTTTTTAAATATGCCAATCGCTCATCCTTTCAAGTAGAAAAGGAAGAGAAGAAAAGTTAGAATTTATTTACCAGACAAACTCAATGGAACACATTTCTTCTGCACAACCCTAATTCGGTGATTAGTTATAATCATTTGGGTAAAAACGTGAAATTCGAGGAATAATCCGTTTTCTTCATATTGTTGCACGTCCGAAATCCTTCTCTAATCGATTAATCTGCAATTAATTTTGGATCCTCTTTCAAAGGAAAATTTCAGACACACTTTTAGTCATCAGACAGATGAAATAAGTACTGTAATTCGTATTTGAATCCTTTCTTGATGAAGAGCAGTTTTTGATGTTTCAACAAATGAAATACGCTACAATATCGGAGTGCCATGCATGTATTTCAATCAAAATGATGAAACGGAGGCCGACGTAATTCTACTTTTAAAAATAATTATATGGAAACGGTACTTTGGTACATTATTCCATCGTAGATGAACAGAGCCCTTCTTTGTTCTTCCAAAATGTGAAATTCCTTGAACAGGAGTATGTGTACATAACGAGTGGATCTGACTATAAAAGTTACTTTTACAGCAAATGTTTAAAAATTCAAGGAGTATTATAACGTCAAAAAGTCTTTAGGCATACGCACTCAAAATAGTCAGTATACAGTAATTGAAATACAGTACTTCGAAACGTTTACTTCTGCGAAATAGCTGACAGAAAACTTTGCGATGGACCTCATTTCCGATTACTGAAATGATCATATTGACTAATAAATGATTATGAAAGCAACAATTTATGAAGCCACATTCGCGAATTCGAAATAAGTGCGAAATTCTCATAAGTAGTTTTTTACCACCATACCCCCCCCCCCTCCCAAACGCATCCAGGAATCATAAACATGAAACCATTTCATTTTATTGCGAAAAATAACTTCCAAGAGGAAAATTGGAATACAAAGGAATAATGAGAATATTGTAAAATAATATTCATATTTTAATAATGCCTCCTTCCACTGTGATGATTTCCTTTTGTCATTCGATCGATTATCCGTATTCCCCAAAATTTGCATCATCGTCAAGTATATGCCAATAGAGAGGAAATATTAGAGCCGATAAAACTAAAATATCGACCAGATTAATCCGTGTATACTGTGCGCTTGAAACACCGTCTAAAGATATTCGAGAAGCATATTACCGTTGAATTACGAGAAAAGCGTTAAAGCGGGAAATTTCGGGTGGAACCGCTCTGAACCCTGCACCCATATTCCGATCCCTCAAACCTCCTGATCGAATTCCTTTGGGGCAAATGATGACACACCAGGAACCTGGCTCGGGATTACATCCATACATCAAGTATGAGAGGCCCTGATCATGCTATCCTCGTCCATCTCCTCAGTATCTCAAGTCTGTGATGAGCACTTCCAAAAGTTCCTGCAGATAATCTTCCAGAAATATTTCCACGAAAAAATTCCTGCAATTTTCAGCAAGAAAAGCCAAAGAGTGTGTGCATAAGTGCGGTTATTAGACTTTTTGAATTTTCGTATTTGGATGAGGATAAATTGTTCAACGTTTCTCAGGCAAATATACGTATGACAGTTTCCGGAATACTGTTCAAATTTCTGTTAACCTACGTTTTACGTTCATAATTTTTGACGTCAACGAAACTCAAATGCTTTTCAATTTTAAAAATCGCCGCGATGAAAATGTCACGCATTTAAAAAAAACTAAAGAATGAGAAAATCGGAACGCCTTGCCATGATCTTGAAATATATTTTCATGGTATTTTTGGTGAAAATAGCGTCAAACTTCGATTTACTACAGATGCCATGAAGGAAAAAATCACTTCTTTTGAGTCTTAAAAGTGAAGAAAAGCAATTTTAGCGAAAACTACAAGTTATTAAAGCGCAGAAATAAAAGTTACTGGAAATATTGTCGAATGATTGATGATATTTTTATTCAAAAAATTTGAAATGTAAAAAATTCTGCATATAATGAATAGAATACAGTATAACGAAGTTAGAGTCACGAGACGAAATTAAAGATACAGTACCTAATTCAATACTTATGCACAAAACCCGAAAGACATTTTCGCCATGCCCCTCTCGACGTCGTATCAAACCCTAGTCAATCTTTCTTAGATCGATTTGCGCATGCAAATGAGACTCTGGAAATTTATCCAACTGCAACGGATGACATCGCCTACGGAATAGACGATCACCGGGTTCATCAGTCTTGCAAGCAAAGATAGTAATGCTCTTTCCTTTCGACAAAACCGTGATTCATGTCAGACGGCATGGGACTCATATTCGCCCGAGTTTAACATAATCTGTATTCATTATGGAAAACTCTTGGGTGGTATTTGCTGAAAGATTGAGATTAAAAGGTTGGACACGCACTCGTGCTCATGGGAGATCGTAATACTCGTGTATGCTGCTGTAGGATGATTAGTGGAAGACATCCAACGGTTTAGATATTTCTTTGGTTGATACGAATTGCTCTTTTCTTCGAGGAAGGGATGTAATGCGATATTTTCTGCGGAAAACGTTGTGGAATTGCCCGTTTAGCGAAAGTCGTACCCATATATACAACATGTACATTAGCTTACTACACCAGCGAATTTTATTTCTACGGGATCAACGCGCTCATCGGTCTCTTCAACCACGTATGAAAAATATATTTTGCTTCCTGATTTTTTTCCAGTCTTCTTACTGAGGTTTGTTCTGTGATTTCATGTTCTGTTTAGAGACGTGTTTGGATTAGGAATGAGAATATCTTGCAGTCCGGAATCTCTCAGTAACGATATCATATGCAGTAAAGTACTTGCAATTTTTTTTTTAATTACATGCATACTTGATAAAATTACATGCATACTTAATAAAGTTGCAGCCATACTTAATAAAATTACAGGCATACTTTTTTAAAATTAATACATCCATACTTCACATAAATACGAAAGAAACTAGGCTTGAGAATGCTTCATTTTGGAATCAGAACAAAGAATATGCGGCATTATTGTGTGCTTGGGCTTGGGGGTGATATGGATTACAGGATCCACTCAGATTCCATCAGAGCCCTCTGGACCCATTATTCGCAGCGACACAGACTCACTCCCGAGTGTCAGTACTTAAACGGTTTAGATATTTCTTTGGTTGATACGAATTGCTCTTTTCTTCGAGGAAGGGATGTAATGCGATATTTTCTGCGGAAAACGTTGTGGAATTGCCCGTTTAGCGAAAGTCGTACCCATATATACATCATCTACATGAGCTTACTATACACCAGCGAATTTTATTTCTACGGGATCAACGCGCTCATCGGTCTCTTCAACCACGTATGAAAAATAGATTTTGCTTCCTGATTTTTTTCCAGTCTTCTTACTGAGGTTTGTTCTGTGATTTCATGTTCTGTTTAGAGACGTGTTTGGATTGGGAATGAGAATATCTTGCACGGAATCTCTCATTACCGATACCATATGAAGGACAGTACATTAATTGCAATTTTTAAAAATTACATGCGTACTTCACATAAGTACGAAAGAAACTAGGCTTGAGAATGTTTTATTCTGGAATCAGAAAAAAGAATATACGCTGCAAAGTTTGTTATCATTTTGGCTGTTTTTTAAATTAGTTTCGAGCAACCTATCTGTAGAAAAAAAATGTTTTTGGTTCGGAGTGGTTTTGTGGAAATATCTGAAAATCTTTCGAAAATTTTTATCGATTTTCGAGTAACTATAGTTTAAGAAATATATCGATTCTGTCCAAATTTCAAAGGCATTTTGTGGGAAAATTAGATTTGGCACACTAATTCTCATCAAAAGAAAATAAAATCAATGTAAGAACATGTTGAATTTTTGTTTTCAAAATGTGTCTGCTAATAAGGTCATTACTCGAGTCATGTAAAAAATGCATCTGAGCTTCTATATCCAGGCAAAATTCATTTTGCGATGAGCCTCGCCAAAATCTTGCGATCCTGAAGATTTAGTCAGTGGACTTCTTTGACTTTTGTCATTTCTGCAAACTGTGAACCAAGGAGGAATTTCTGCTAAGATTTCTCGCAAATAACCCACAGAAATTATCTGCAAGGAAATTGAATAAATAAATAAAAAGATGAACACAACCAACAATATGTCTTAAAATTATTGATGGTTCACGAGGAAAGGTATTTTTGGTGTCTGAGAATGTATACTTTTCTTCCTGAATCATGTATATATAGTACTGAATATTTCGATTATTTTGAAAGCATGAAATTCGTACAACAGAGTGAGGACTTAAGCCAGTATATTCATCAGAAATCCCTCCAAGTTTTCAATTGCACAAGCGGATTTGTGTGATTGAAAAAGCGGTTAACGCGTATTAAGAAACGTTTTTCGAAATCTCTCTCTCTCCTTTTTTTTTGAGATTCCATAGTCTCCATACATATCCTGGGCTTCTCATACCCTCAAGACGATTGAAACATTTTTTTTTTTAATAAATAAAAACCCCAAAGTTGAAAACGCAAGCGTATAGTTGGTATACGTGTATACAATATATGCGGCATTATTGTGTGCTTGGGCTTGGGGGTGATATGGATTACAGGATCCACTCAGATTCCATCAGAGCCCTCTGGACCCATTATTCGCAGCGACACAGACTCACTCCCGAGTGTCAGTACTTCTTGGTCGCTGAGTGCCTGTCCCTGCGTTTCCCCCTTTTGTGCGCAGAACGCGGCTCATCAATTCCGCATTGCGTCTTTTCATTTCCCTCCCCCCCCCCCCACCCTATATATCCCATATACTGTACTATACTATGCAGTACATATACATTCCTCCAACGAACCAACCAATCCCCCCGAAACGGGGGTATTTCTGCGTTGCCGAAGGAAGCGCTGTGATTGATGATGAGGCGAGACTGAGGAAGAAAAGCACAACGTCGTCGCCACAAGGCTGTGCGCTGGATATTCGGGGGTATATGTGCAAGGCTCGGGGGGTCTTTATCAGCACCTGGTGCTGCAGCAGTGTTGACCTCGTTTCGGCGGGGGTGTGACATAATTCTCGGGATGGCGCTGATGAAATCTCTCTCTCTCTCTCCTATCTCTCTCTCCCCCCTATCTCTTGCAATTTTTCTTTTATATGATGAAGACCATTAGAAAACTTTCTCGACACATTCGCGTCCTCGATTCTCATTTATTTCTGGGTCATCATCAGTCATTTCTCAAGCGGAAATAATTACGGGTTAAATGGCTGGCGCAGTCGTTCTGTCATCAATTATGCTGAAGATCTCATCCTTCTGGTATGCATACCACTGTCCCTGATTCATTCATAAATATTATGAGATAAGGAGGAAATTTAGTTTACCATCAGATAACGCTTCCGTCATCAAAGCACTTTTTTCTTCTCACGGCGAAAATCGGATATTCTTATCTGATTCGAAATGATGAAATCCACTTTCTGTTGTTCAAAATAAAAATAAATCTCTGTGACTGTTGCGGCCCAAAGTGACGCAGCTCCAGCATCTGGTTGCAACCAAACCCAAAAACTTGTTGGATCTTGAAGCTAGTGAGCCTGGCAAAAATCCCGGGTTTTCCAAGACTCACTGAGCCTCACTCAAGGACAAGAAGTGGTTATCACTTCTTTGATTTTCCTTAATCAGCCAATCCTGAGCCAGGAAGAAATGACCTGATTTCTTCCTGACCCAGTCCAAGCACCTGGCTATAAAAGCCTTCATTCCTCTTTGAGAGAAGAAGTCAGAACCTAGTGTTAAAGGGCCTTTTAACTTTACTTACCTCATTCAATAATCTGAGCTAACCAACCAATTTTACAATTAATAGCCAATTGATGAACTGGGCAATGAAAATGAACTCCTCTGGAAAGAGTTTGAGTTCTTATTCAAAACTTGCATTCTGATGGCTCCACAAATCAATTCCTTTGTCTGGGATCTAATGGGCCCACGACAGTGACGGCGGAGCAGTTTTGTAATGATTTTCTGGAGATCTTTCTGTTCGAAAGACCACCCAGGAATTTTAAATAAATGACTAGACCACTTCCCGGAAATCACCCTGCCCGAAAAAAATGACTTGCGAATCCATCTTTTGCCAATGATATTCTCGATGGAACGGGATGGCATTTTTTTTTGCAATTCTAAATTTGAAGATATTACTAGAGAAGTACTAGCTAGACTCATTTCCGATTCATCTATTTTTCATACGCGAAATCTTTCGGCATAACCCGTCAGACGAGAAACATTTCAAAGGGAACAACAAACGAGGATTCTCGTGCAGGATCACCGAACTTGATGGAAATTCCCGACTCCCCCGGGGTCAATTGAACAACGGAACCGGAAGACAAGTGGAACCCAGCAGAGTCCAGTTCTTCAAGTTACATATAAAGCTTTTTCCAGCAACAGTCAACGAATGATGCTTTGCGCCAAGGGCCTCCAAAATGGGTACTTTGTTAAGAAACAGAAAGAACAAAAACAAAAAACAATCCCATCTCCACCGGAAGTGATGAATGGTCTCTACATATGGGACACCCACAAGCACAGAAACAATTAGTACCCGAGCAATTTATCTCCCTTTTTCCCTAACCCCCCCCACTTTCTTTTTCAGCTTCGCAGGCGCGCAATAACACCCAGGCTCTCGCAATTACGACAAGATCTTCAAAGGACACATGGAGGAAATCACTAGACTGGCTTCTGCTGCTGGGGAACGAACCCGAGTCCAGTCTTTTCTTGAATATATGTAGAGTATATAGCGGCGATGCCCATGAGCTACTCAATGCGAAAGAACTGTGAGGGAAAAGCTGTGAAAAGCTACGGTTATTCGTACCCCAGTTTTTTTTTCTATGGAGGGGTGGGGTTGCATAAAAGGATTTCTTTGCTGCAATCTGCGGCAACTGCATGGATATATCGTATATATAGAAGCTTTTTATGGAATGAGACATTGCTGTTGGGCCTTCGGAGCCTTATACATTAGAGCTTTTATTTTTTGTCGGTGTATATGGAGAAAGTGTTATGATTTATTGCTAGCAGGACTAGCATTGTCTGCTGACGTCCTTTTCTAGATGCCATCAAATTTGATGGGGACGAGCTATTCATGCGGGGCAGATGAATCAACTTCCTGTCGAGAACATCGGAAACAATAATGCTTCATTTCTTGACCAAGTTTTTTATATTTTGGTAGTGTTAATATACTGTGCAGTGGTGCCTTCTACAAGAAACATAATTCCTTCCAGCACTATGTTTGTTGTGCAATTTTTTTCATTCAATTATGATTTGTATAAAAAATGGTTTGCAGTATATGTGGGAAATTCTGTTGGAAGCTCCACGCAAATACAAACAATACTTGCACTAAAATTAAATTATAAAACTTGAATTGAAATCGCGAAAGAATGAATGGAATGCAGCAGTGGGAAATTCCGTTGGAAGCTCCCGCTGCTGAGAATTGCGCAATCAAAACCGCGTCTTTTTTGTGTATCGAAATCGGTCATTCTGTTCACGTTTTTCGAAGCATTTGGAATGTCTTGAACTATTTCTGCCTGTGATTTGAGTCAGAATTTCGCACTTGTGATTTCATTCCATATTTCTCTTGTTAAAGAATTCGAAATATAATTTACTTTCCTTTGAAGATTCTGCAGAGAATCTTCCTGCCGTGTTCCCCGGCGGATCGTGAGTTCTAATTATTTTATTCAATATTCAGTTCATAATTTCGCTCTTTGTGGACTCTTGTCCAACAGTATACAAGGATAAAGAAATCGATGCAGAGTGAATTTGTAAATTCCCAATGACATGTTGACTGATATTGGCGAGAAACCCGTCATGTGATGCTAATTTTATAATTGGAAAACTGAAAAAACAAGCTGTTGTCGGAAATTAAGTTACTGATGACAAAGCTGTTCATAGCAGAATATCTCACTGATGCCGCCGAAATGAAGAATATTCGGGGTTTTTCATATGGAAAACCATCACCTTTAAACGCGTCATTTGTTTGTGTTGGAGTCAGTGACCTCAACCTTCTTCGCTAAAGTTTAATTCCTTGCCGATTCAGCTGACGTGCCAAATAATACTGGAATATCGCTATATCCAGTCGGTATCATCGTAACTGACAGGTCACCGACTGTAAGAAAACATAATGCCCGAATGCTTTTCTGTTCCAGACAATTAAATCCCAGCACCCCGGCCCCCCCGCCGGGGGGGAAGTCAATAAAATATGTTGTGGAGTCATTCAGAAGTCTGCCGCATATAAGAACAAACTGCACGTATTACACATGAGAACCTTATCCCTGCCAAGAAAGGATTCTGCTCATCATCGCTGCTGCAACAGTATAAACCTTTCTCGAGCAGACAAAGGACGTCTTCATGGCCTGAAGGGCAAAAGTTTGCTGTCCGTATTTGAAAGTCAAAGTTTCGCTGCGGGGGGAAAGGGAAAAGTACAGAGGGGGGAAACCTCTGGAAATAGCTGCTGCTGCTGGTTGAAGACGAGCTGGAAATTCATGACTGGGCATATTTGGCAGCGTGCCCGGAGGAAAAATCCAGAGATTATCCTCCTTTCCCGGGTTCTCTGCAATATATCAGACCAGAGCTCCCTCCAAGTGTGTGTGTGTGTATGTGTGGGTTGGTGGGTGGGTGGGTGTCACTGATGTTGAGCAGAAACTCAGCATCAGCCTCTTGGTGCACTTGGTGATGTGAAGGGGGCACCAAAGCAATTGCTCCTAACTGATCGCGTGGAACAGAAAGCAAATTCGTGTCTCCCGTTTTCCCCCGCCCGGCATCTTTTTCCGCATGCAACAATAACACCGACATCGGCATCTTTTTCCACTTTTTCCGCATGTCGGTGTTGCAACAATCACACCGACAATCCCACAACTTATACTCATATTGTACAGTACAGTATATATACATGCCCTGGAAATAACAACAACTATAACCCCCTTTCTTTGAACCAATTTCCCGCATGCATCTGCGATTTTAGAATCAATGACCCTGCACATTTAAATTTTTTTTTTNGTGTTGCAACAATCACACCGACAATCCCACAACTTATACTCATATTGTACAGTACAGTATATATACATGCCCTGGAAATAACAACAACTATAACCCCCTTTCTTTGAACCAATTTCCCGCATGCATCTGCGATTTTAGAATCAATGACCCTGCACATTTAAATTTTTTTTTTCTGGTGATGTATTCTTCTACCAGAGCCGGAATCTTGAACGGATAAAGAAGAAAAGGTTCTTCATCCGCTTGGAAAACTTGATATGTTTACAATGGGTCTCCTGAAGAAAAATCGAAAGAGCAACCGAATTTGCAGCGGATTTCATTCAACACGTTTCCTCGAGAACGTGTCGAAGCGAAATTACACACGACTATTCCTCTGCAATAATCCATGATTTCATACACAATATATATTTATGTATGGCATGCTGAAGATAATGCACTTACACGGACACAGACTAGGGTTTGGCGTTGCAAAAGTGAAGCCATACCCGTGTCAAATTTTTGTTTAGTCTCTTTCAAGTGTTTTTCGTATTACTATGGGGGTCTCCATCAGGAAGAGAAAGAGCAATAAAAATGTCGTTTAATGCGTTTCTAAAGAAAGTAAGCGACTATTAATCAGTAAAAACGAATCCTTGCTGCTCAACTCCTTCAAACGGCATAGAAAGACCCCGAATATCACCGATTTTCACTTTTCTGCCATTCTCCTTTTTTTTAAAACAAGGGGCTGGTTTCCCTCACTCAAAAACTCCTTTGATAATTTTTCTATGCGTCCCCCTGACTTTAAAACAAAGAGGTTTGACTGTACTGTATTTTCATGAATGCAACTTCACCATGAAATTTTTCCGAAAGAAAAAAAAACGCTGCGTTAATTATTAGAATTTCGGAATCGCGAAGGAAAATCGGGAAAGCAAAGGAATTTGCACAGGAGTGCATCAAGTAACCCAAAGCAAAATTTAATGAGATGTCTTCTTTGCAATATGTCACAATTTCATGGATATTTCTATTGAAATCTTCGAGATAATACACTTGCACAGATACAGTAGGACGCTGCTAAGCTAAGCCTCCCTGTATCAAATTAAGTTTTAGCCCCTGTTCATACTTCCTTGTGTACTATGAATACTGTATATTTGTATCTCACTAACTAGTCTATATATAGATCTCACTAGTTTCTAAGTGGTGTAACTCCTGCAGCATAAATACATTGGTTTGTGCATCATCAGAGCACCTTTTCTTCTTATGTCCAGCATTTCATATGGATAGAAAGCAGCTTAAGAAAGATTTAAAAGTACTTAAATTCAATGCAGAGACACTTTCTGAAATCTTAAAGGCAAGATAAACTGTTGGCCTTATATGATTTCTCATCAAGGATTCTCTCTAAATTGAAAGCGGCAAATAAAGTGTTCTGTTCATTCATTCATTCATTCATTCATTCATTCATTCATTCATTCACTAACAAAAGACTGTTCCTCTGTAAATTCTATAACTCAAATTTTGAGAGGCTTTTATGCCATTGTCCTGGGGACCCAGGAAAGAAGAGAAAAAGCAATAGAACTCCAACTTGCTGCTTTTCAGAAGGAAGTGAGTGACTAATTGGACAATTGTACCCTTGCTTTCAAGTTACGCGTCCTTTCAACTCATTTACCCCCTAATTAGCAATGTAAGGGCCAAGAAATTCACAAATTTTACCTTCCTGTTATCATTAATTTTCAAAAACAAAAATGCTGGTTTCCCGAACTCAAAACTCCTTTGATCATCTTTCGCGCGTCCATTTGATTTTGAATCAAAAAGGGTTGAATGTTCATAAAGGGATGAAATTTCATCACCATGTTTTTCCTGAAGAAAAAAACGTTGCTTTTATTTTGAGGATGTGAGGATCGAAGAGAAAAATCTGAAGAGCAAAGGAATTATAGCGGATTTCATTCAACTTGAATCCTGGAGAGCATGGAGGCGAAATTATATTAGTTATCCTTTGCAAATTTCATAATTTCATGTGCACATTGGATTTGGAGCATGGTATGAATAATTGACTAATATATATATATATATATATATATATATATATATACAGTAGTATATAAATTCATATACAGTTATGCATGCAATTTATTCAGGTATATATTTCATGTACATAAATTTCGTGAAAGCCTCTAACTTCATCGTGACATTACTCAGAAAAAAATGCTGCGTTAATTTTTATGATTTGAGAATTCATTATATCTGCTGAGGAGTGAGGACCCTTGGAAATGCTTCAGAGCAGTGAAAGATGATGGAGGACGCTATAGAAAAAAATCCCTGGAGAGTTACGACGTCTATTCTAAAGACTGAAAACTTCCAAGAAATCTGCTCAGGATCCCTGGAAAGGCCTCATTTCGCAGTAAAATATGACGATGAAAACGCCTTTTCGAGTCATACCTCCTCATTCGTATCATTTTTTTCCCTTCTTCCCACTTCATTTCCAGAGGCATTTCAAAGAGTAACTCGAGCTTAACCTCGAGTTAAAAGAGGAGGGTCAGGGCAGCGGAGCAGAAATGTTGTCACTGCTCTCGAACAAAAACCGCATTTTTCGCTTCGCATGGTTCTGTGACTCACTTTATTCCATGCTCCAAATCCTCCCTGGTTTTTCATGTGACGAACAAGTTTGTTCCCGTGTTTTGACTCGTTTAAAGTCTGGCCTCATTCTGCATAATTCCGAGGACCTTACGCCAGAAGGAAACAGTCGGGGCATGCAGAAACGAATGACGATGACGACGAAGGAAAATGAACCCGCTTGCATTTAATCCACGCGCCTTTGAAATATTCTTTTTGAATAAATTTATAATGTAGTTCATGCTGATCTGTAGTTGACCGAGACATATATAAACTGAAGCACAAAGGGTCGCGGTTTAAGCAAAGGCCCGATCAATTTTATGAACATCAGCGCAAATAAATAATTAAATTCTGCAGCCTGAAGTAAAAGTTACGGTCCTTCATTGAGTTGTTCACTTGTGAAAATTTACCTCGCTAAAAATAAATATCACAATTTAAATTTTGCTAATTTTGTATTTGCATGCCGATGAGGGGTTCACGCTATTTGAATAAGCTTTCTTTGGTAGTTTTTGATTTGTTTTTACTTGATTTCTTGCACAGCTGCAATGCCTCAAAACGACGACGGAAATAATAGGTATTTCATTATACCTTAAAAGCTTTTGCAGCCACGCGTTGGCAAAGTTTTTTTTTTGTGGTAATTCTGTTTTTCAAAATTATTTTGTAATGAACCAGTTGTTGCATCATTCCTTTTATATTAATTAATGATTCATGATTAATAAAATTTATATTTTATCCTTGATTTTTAAAAACAAACAAAATACAGTGATTATCACACAGAATGGTTGCATCCCAATTTTCGATTACGTAAGTTTGCATTTTCAGGTTTCTCTCAATAGGACTTCGAATAACGGTAAAGTATATCGCGTAAGAGCTGAGTAAATACTCAGTCCCCTCTAGCAAAGTCAAATTTATACTAATTTTGAAATTTCATTTTAAAAAAACTATCATAGAATCATCCATAAAATATCATTAAATATTCAAATCGCTTTTGAGTACGAGTATAACGATTGGATATATTTTCTCCAGAAAATGGACAGATATTTATTTTTGTTTATGCCCTCTGGTATATTGAATTCTCGTCGAACCTGTTTCTCCTTTATTGTACAATTGAGGTTACGATTGAACGCCGATCTGTTCATTTTTTTTTAAAAACGCAAATCTGAAGGAAAGTGAACCGTTTCAAATGCGTGAAACGCAGTGCATTAAAACTTACTCGCGTTTAGACAAAAAGAAACATTTTCTGCATAAACGTCGTATAATATAATGCGTGCATTCGATAATATGATGAGGGGGATCGACGACCGGAGATGACCGTTGAGGAATTCTCGAACAATGAATATGGTAGAAGATCAGGTTTTTTTTTTTTCATTCTTCTCGCTTTCATGATTCGTTTTACAACCCCTGGGGTTTCTTTTTTTCTTCTTTATACCCGCCGAGTTGCATCGGACAGGGATCACTCAGCGGCTGTCTGTTCTATCTATGAAGCAGCAAGGAGGAAAACAACGGGAGAAACGAAGCTGGAAGAAAATCGCCATGTCGATGGCCTCACTTGACGTCGCCCAATGTCTGTCGCAATTTTTGTCTCTGGCGAAGAAAAGTAGGCCAAGCGTTCTTCTTCTTCCGTCTATATATCGAGTCATTGTTTTTCTTCCTGCTTCTTTCATCGGTGAAAATAATGCACGGGGATTTCCAGTCAGCAATGCTGCTGCTTCAGTTTGATCTTGTCTCCACTCAATAATGGAACGACTTATTACAGGTAGACCTTTTTTTTTTTTGTTCTTGAGACAATCATCGAAGCATTTTGAAATCAATACTAGAATAAAAACAAATAATTGGAAGACCTGCATATGATCATAATCTATCTGCATCCAATAGGAATGGGAGTATTCTATGAGAAAATTAAGTTTTCAACCACATTTCGCTTTTTTTCACCATACCTTCACTCGAATGTAAGATTCACCTCTTGAAAAATGCACATGAAAAGTCTGCGTTTTTTATTCCATGTCTTATGCCTGATAGTCGAACGATATTTTAGTTGGGTCTTGGATTTTCAAGAATACAGAAATTTCGTCGACCCTTGTTGACAAACCCCTCAGGTCAACAAACACATTCAAACGGTACAATTGTAATCGAAGACATTACATGATTGATTCTGAGAACGCAATCTTCGGATTGAAATTTAGATACAGTATTGTCTAAACGTTAGCAAAGACATTTTTACAACCATTTTTAGTTTACATGGCTTATATTCTAAATTATATTCGACATATTGAAGGAGTTTAAGCTGATAATGAGTAAAATCAACAGACTTTTCCAGCAACAGTATATGAAGAAATGGATATTTGATGAAATTCCTTCTTAAATTAGCAGGTTAATTTTTTTTTCAATTCATGAGAAACAATGCATAGAGGGCTTTACCATTGTATTAAATACAATTTTCATACTTGTATGAAAAAAAAATACAGCCAGTTGATTTTGAGGGGTGAATGAATGAACTGAACACTTTATTTGCCGCTTTTCAGCGTTCACAAGGTTCAATCAAACCTCCTCCCCACCCAGCCCAAATCAACTCAAAGACAT
Source organism: Notodromas monacha (assembly GCA_905338405.1). NCBI lineage: Eukaryota > Metazoa > Arthropoda > Ostracoda > Podocopida > Cyprididae > Notodromas > Notodromas monacha. Next base: position 39,914 of record CAJPEX010001859.1, read on the forward strand.
TTAATCACTTCAGAGCAGGAAACAGAGCACAAATGGATAAGACAAATGAAAGAAAATACAATCCACAAGATACAACTGGACATCTGACATGTATGCATACACCCATTCCATCCCTGACATTGAAAACAAAATATATGTAACAATTAATTTAAAGCACAAGGTCTTTAACTTGTTTCTGTATGAGGTTCAGTTGAATGAACAATGCATTGAGGGGTGAATTAGAACTTTGAACAGAGACAGAGAATCAATGAAATTTCTTTGGTAACTAAATTTGAATGTGAAAGTGAGATCGGCCATGAAATCATACAATTGAGTTCAAAATTTCCCAAACAAATTTTTCACCCTATGTCCCAATGTTAGATTAGCAGGCTGAATTGTTTCAGTAAGTGATAAACACGGAATGGGGCACCATTTTTTTTTTAATATTTCTTATTCTTCCCCAACTTCTGTTGGTATAGAGGCATCAGCTTAAACTATGAAAAGGAAGAGAGGATTAAATCAATTTTCAAATGACTGAATTTGAAGGAGAGGAATCTGATGAAAACATATCCTGCTGTAATTGTGTTGAAAATTCCTCATACGTTTTCATCACTAAATTTGATCATTTTTCAAGCTGAAGTAGAACCAATATAGAAGTGCATTTAAAATTCTCATCCAGTTTTCGAGGCAAGAAACTTCTTTAGAATCAACGGCGACGAGCGTTCCAAGAAAGCACAGGAAACGGAAGCAATTTCGAAGTCACCGGATGCTTTGCTTTTTGTTGGGGATCGAAAACGTGACTCGTTTACACAATACTGCTGAGTTTCAGACAGATCCTTTTTCTTTTACGTTCTATGACTCTTGGATTTCTTAAACGAAGAGAACTGGTCCAAAATAACGAGTAGAACTGTGTTTCCACTCAGCACTCAGTGTACAGCGCTGTTACGAGCTTTTGTGGAACATGGGGAAGTTTGGTCACGGGTTTAGATATATTTGAACAATATTTTCTTGCCTTATTTTCAAAATAAAATTTCTAGTAAAACCTTGAAGCTTCGGCAGAAAGAATATTTCTCGTTTCATCTATTGAAAAACCGTCATAAAATTAATAAAGGACGTGATAAACACGTCGACTTTCCGAATCTCTGCAAACCGGGAAGTTCACGAAGTGACTTCACTTCCTGTTTTTTGTTCTTGCGTGGACCGCAATTATTTCTCGGAGGATTTAATTTTTTATGTGATATTCTCATCATCCCCAAGAAATGATTGCAAAAAATCAGCAATGGGTGGCAAATAAATACTATTGCCGAAACGTCATATAGGCAAATTTTTCGGTTTCTTCATCGAAAAACACCCTCATACAATAAAAAAAACTGATGATCACGCCGATTTTTCGATTTTATGCTGCTGAAAAGTTAACAAAACGATTTCAATATCTGTTTTTACTCTTAGAATCATAGACCGCATTTATTTTTCGAAAGTTTCAATTTGTTTCAACTTTCTCATTATTCCAAAAACAAAAACAAATATTGCAAAAAATCACGGGATGGCCTATGAATATACTAGTACTCTCGTCAATACTTCCCTTTACCTTCGGCGAATGTTCGTTTTTTGTATCGAGAAAAAACCCTCTTAAAGTGAAAAAAAAACTGGTAATCACGTCAATTGTTCGAATCGCTGCTGCTGGAAAGTTGAAAAACCGATTTAAATTCCTATGCAATATTTATTCTTGACGAGACCGAATTTATCTCTCGGAAGTTTCAATTTTTTATTCGGCGATGTCATTATGCACCCAGAAGAAGGATAGCTAAAAATCAGGGGGTTGCCTATACAGTATATACATAAAGACTCTTGTCAATGCGTTGGTTATAAAATACACTGAATTTTGCTGATGCATTGATGCATCGATCAGTGACTTATGCAAAAAGCACACATGGTGGTAAAAAAAAAGAAAAAACATAGTAGGAAAAGTAGATGAAAAGGAACCAACCTTGATTTTATTCTGCGCGAAATTGGGGTCGTGATTCGGGTCCGTCGGGGACAGTGTCGTCAAGATGCCGCCAGTGTTGAGAACAACCTTCTTCTTGATCCTGTCGACAGCTCTGGCTGTGCCACCCATTGACGACACCAACGACGGCTTTGGAGATTCCATGCTTTTCTCCTTCTTTTTTTTATTCTGCTTCCTCCTGCTCTCTTCGCCCCTTACTTCCGGTTCCCGGGCACCCTGTACGTCCTCGAAGCCCCCTTTGGCAACAACCGCAATTATGGTTTCCAACAGAAGATCTTTCCCTTTCTTTTCTTCCTCCTTTTTGCTCTTTCTGCTGCTTCTCCGCCTTGACCTTATATATATCTACGTCGTTGTCGTTGTCAATGTCGACGTCTTGTTCGATGCAGTCGTGGACGTCAGTGGGCATCCTGGAAAATGCGGATGATCCGACAGAGATTCTCATTAGGAATGCCTTGGGCGAAAACAATGCTGGCCGCGTTAGAGGGGGCATTCCAAAAGTTTATCAATTCCGAGAAGACAGTTTCATTCAAGTGTCACTAGAATATAACCCAAAGCAACAACATGATAGAAGAGGTTAACAGTATATTTTCATCAGTATATTTGTTGGCTTTATATGATTTCTCATCAAAGATTCTCTGTAATTTTTTCATTCAACTAAACCTCATACAGAAACAAGCTGAAGACCTTGTGCTTTAAATTAATTTTCACATATATTTTGTTACAAATGTCAGGGAATGAATGGGTGTATGCATACTTGTCAGATGTCCAGTTGTATTTCATGTTGTATTGTATTTTCTTTTATTTGTGTTATCAATTTGTGCTTTCCTGCTCTGAAGTGATTGAAATGTCATTGAGTGGATTTGGGTTGGGTGGGAAGAGGGGTTTGGTTGTGGAAATCTTGAGTGAACCTTGTGAACGCTGAAAAGTGGCAAATAAAGTGTTCTGCTGTTCATCTTCAGTATATTTGTCAGTGTTTACCAGAAAATATTTTCTTTCTTCCGCTGCTTGTTTGAGTTTGATTGATTTGTTCGCATATCTTCATTGACAATCAAAATACCAAGCTATTTTTTGTAAATAATACGATGTTTTGACTTTTACTCGTATCAGGCCACAGTTGATTACCTTTCAAATAATAAAGTTTCAGAAATAGAGAATTTTAGCCTAAGCTCTTGTCAGATTTGTGCAAGCTTTATTTTCTGCTTGTCAGCATTCACAAAGTTCAAACAATTTTCCCACAGCCTTCTTTCAAGCATTTATTTGAAACATTCTGGCCTATCAAAAATAATCCTCTACAGTATCTTGGTAATAAAATAAAATAATCAAAATTGCAACGAAATGCATAAATAATGAATTTCNAAAATAATCAAAATTGCAACGAAATGCATAAATAATGAATTTCTACCATTTCTTTCAAGAATGAGAAGAAAATATAGCAGCTTTTCATGTGTCTTTCTCAAGATACGACAGTTCTTCAAACCACAGTATCTCTTGACAATCAAAATACCAAGCTATTTTTTTTATAATACACTTTTTTGTCTTTTACTCGTATTAGGCCATGGTTGACTACCGTTCGATTACTGTAATACAGTTTCATAAATAGAGCATTTTAGCTGAACCTCTTGCCAGATTTTTCATCAAATTAAATGCAGTTTGCTGAATATAGTGAACAACATAGCACCTCTTTTATTTGTCATTTGTGGCCGTTTCTTATGTGGATCTTTCGTTTTAACTGCAAAAGAGTGTCTCGATAAAAACCGGGTAATAGCCACTTGTTACCCACAGGTTCAACGAGTATTTTCTGAGTGATATTTAGTTCTGTGTCAAAAGCCGTACACTGCACTTAAACAGAATTAACCAATAAATATCAATGGAAATGTATCCTTTGTACAGGAGTACCAGTAAAATGGTACCATAATAATCCTGAGAAGAACCATTATTGCTTGCACCTCGAACACACAAGTATTTAATCTACATTAGCTAGCTCACGATGTAGTGCCACTTTCATGATTACTATTAAGAAATGCCACAGTGAATGTGCCAAATAAAGCCTGGTGTGGAGCAAATGCCAACATAAATTGAAAAATAAATATATAGTTATATAAGATATACTAGGTACTTATAACTTTCAAAGGGGAACGTAAAATTTCCCATTTAAATGACGACCATGGCACGATTTCTCTTGATAAAAGCCTGTAAGAGAATATATTCCAAGAACTTTGAAATTATTCAGAAGTTTGACTTTGCACCCGATGGGAAGAGGAGAAAATTTTGTTCCCTATCGAAATCAAGTGATACCAGGGCATCCTGCTGGATCATTCAAACTTCCAAAGTTCTGGAGTTAGAATAAATGCGGTTTTGTCGAATTTAAAGCTTACTGACTGTCATTTAGAGAAAATTACTAGCACAGTATTCTAATTGACTATGCAAACCTGTTCATCAAACGATTTCAGATTGAACATGATGATCCTGTTGTTTTATAAAAGCCGGATAACGGGTTTGCTGTTTTATTTGCACAAGTAGGAATCATCTGAAAATTGAAGAAGTAAAGCAGCGCATATTCAAAAAGTTCGAGTATTTGTTTCCTGAAAAAAAGCGAGCTCTGAGAACCACTGGTCCCTGTTTAGGCAGTAGTCAAAAAAGAAGAAAGGGCAGTGAAAATATAATTGGCACTGATCAAGAAATTTCCACCAGAACCAACTTTCCAATTTTGAAAAACATTTTTGAGAACCTAATTTATTTCCAGGCATTGCGTGCTGCACCTTACAACAAAATCAAACCATCAATTTTAAAAGCAAAAGTGGGATTCTCTTCACACTTCTCCAAATTCAATTTTGCATTCGTTTGGGTACACTCTAACCACGGGAACTCGTATTTGAAGGGAAGTTGCAGCACTGGACTTTCGGAGTTAATAATTAACAGAAAATAATTAGTTCTTTCTTCCAAGAATTTTCCTGCTGGAATGGAAAAAAAAATATTTCTGGACTTTCCCCAACTTTAGCTCTTGGGATCATGCTAGGTATTTCCTTTCTTGTTTAACAGTGCCACAAAATTGTGCAAGTAAATCCCAACAGCGCTTCGCAAGGGTTAATAAGCTATTAAGGCCCAGGATAACACCATTTCAATAAATTTCTTACAATTACTCTATGTTTCCAACAATAAAAAAGATTGTTTTTTTTCAACTAAAAAACTTCCTATAGTGGAAACCTCCCTAAGTTGGATATATTTTTTGCTTTGAAATCAACTTGGAGAGGTTCAACTGGATATACAGTATTCACCAAGTGTGGGTTAGTTGTTCCAATAAATGAAACAATACATTCTGGTGATTGACTTTTCGCCTCATTTGCCGCGACTGAAAAGCAGATGAAAGAGGAAGAAGTGAAAGATAGGCTTCGTGAAAGGCGTAGATTGATGGTGTGATCATCGCAGGAAGCCTGGGAGACAATTAAGGACAAGGCGATGTAGCGTCCCAAGATGAGAAGACAAGTAAAAAGAGCATAGTCTGAGGGAAAAAGGGGCAGCTACCCGCTTAAAAGCGCACTGGTGTAATAAAACGAAGAAGTAGAAACGAAAGCCAAGCTAAAAGCTTTTTCACCTACACATATGGAGTCACGGAAAGAGATAAAAGTGATGTTAGTGATTGTGATATGAGAGCAGGTAGGTGTTCATCCACATCAGATGGATTGTTCGCCTCCGCACACAGAATGAATAAGAGGAGGCTATTTTTCCTTTTGATCATCATTGTAGTTGTTTTTTTCTTTCTGTATGTTACTGTATTTGATGGTTTGTTAACAAGACTCGGAAGGAATGAAGCAGGTATAAGGAAAAGGATAAACTTATTCGTTGCGCCGAGTACAAATAAGCATGGAATTCTTGCAATTTACTGTACTGTACACGAGAACATTCCGAGATTGGTTTCATCCTCCAGATCTTTTCTTCGGGATGCTGTTAAAAGCTCAACAACGGAAAGCAGGTCATTTTAAAAATCTGTGTATTTCTGATATCTTTATTGTATGGCAATAAGATTTTTCCATTAAAGGTAAATTCACGAGAAAGTCAATAATTGTTCGAGATGAACAAAGAGCAAGTGCAGGAAGGCAAAGAATGTTCCCATTATATAACGCAGGTATTTGCAAGACTAACACTGATGTTGGCTCTTTGTATGTGAGCGACATCTGCTTTCTCTCATCCGAACTGTGCTCGCATTTATTCATGACCCTTTCGTTAGAATGAAACAGAAAAAAGTGTGAGGAAGGCATGCAACTCATTTTCTTCAAATTTCGTCATGTGCAGAAATGAATCATTCGTGTGATTGAACCAGCGCTTGGCTTTACAATTGGATATAGTATAAACGTGGGGCATTTAGTCAATTGATAATTAGATTGGGGTCCTGTGAGATGTTTGATTGATCCCCATAAAAATTCCGGAAGGGATAAATTTTCTTAGCATCGAGAAAAGAAGAGGTGCATGATTTTATGCACGTAAAAAAAATAATGATACTCTATTATGTATTCTTTTTCATTCAGCTGTCGCGTAACTGAGGTCGGATTAAATACCTTTTTACTAACTGAAAAATACAAATAGTAGGTGTAACATTTCCTCATCATTGCGCAGTTCATAAAAAAATCAAATTCTACCCAGTGTTTCTAAAATGTTCCCGAACCTAAAAAAAAAATTCTTCCGCCATTCGAAAGGAGCGCAAGCAACCCTTCTGAAATATGTCTTCTCGTCCGCAGACACTTGAAAAAAAAAGGAGAAAACTTGGTGCATAAGATGAATTTCTGCGATCATTACTGAAACGACCCCCGCCATGAACGAGCATTAAAGCGTCATGTTTTGCCAAAAATTGGCAAGGTCGCTCCTGCATCTGCTGTACCTCGATGTAAAAATGATGCCGCGCTTCATCTACGACGATCATGATAATGACCACCCTGCTGATGACAGTAATGATACATTTTGAAGGGAAAAAAAACGCACAAGGAGCGCATGTACTTGTACATAAAAAGACTATATTTTAAAATGTTATGCCCGTCGTATGCATGCTGCTGGACAGCTAATTTACTTTTTTTTATTCTCTTTTTGATTCATCTTGCTAAATTTCTGTCTCGCAATTAATAACAGTCCCGTGAGGTAAAATGTTTCAATTTTTTGAAGAATTCTCGCTATTGACAAATATTGTGAGCACGTCGCAAGATTTAAAAGTTTTATTCCAGCTTTTGAGAAGATGACATGGACCATTTAAAAGAAAAAAATTATTTCAAGAATTGTGGACTCCGGAAGCAGTGGCATAAAAACTTCTCCGGGAAATATGTGTTCCTCTGTAAATGTGAGTCGGAAATTGTCAAATGGATGAAACTTAGTCAAAAGTTTCAAAATCCACAGTAGCAATAAACAAGCGCGAAAGTTTCATATTCAGCCAATATTATTGGCCAGAGTGCCCCTGTCTCACTTGTACAACTTTTCCGCAGAAATTCTACCGAACTCTGAAGGCTTTATCTTTCAGGGTCACATGAATAAGGTGAACATGTATCCCGAAAAAGTGCATATCATATTCTAAAAATACGTGCGGTAGATCCTTCAAAGAAAATGAGAAAAACTCTAATCAATAATCAGCAATCATCGAAGTGATTCCCTGTCATGTGATTTTTCGTTTTGCTTTAAAATTCGCAGATCAGGGTCAGCTGTCAAGTGATAACAAATCCAATCGAGTGCCAATCAAATGAACACTAGGTCAATTCGCTGAATGTTCTATTCGCTTGACGAACATTTAATATCACGGTTCGTATCTGAAATATTTTAAATTTCAAAAACTATTTTTTTCATGTATTTTTTATTACGACTTGAATTATGCATCCGCCGACACAAATTATTTTTCGTGGACCGGAAACATTCTCTCGAATTACACTTACTTCCTCCTCATCTTGCCAAGCAAATACATCATGCAATTAATTAAAAAATAGTAAGCTATTGCTGGGGAATTTCATCATGATCTTGTTAATAAATTTACTATAATACCTAATCGATGAAATCATAGGAAATTAGTGAAATACAGTGGAGGGTTTTCAGCAGAAATGTCTTCTGAACATCGACCTTTTGAAAATTGACATTTAGGGATGAAAAAATCGGAATCATCATAAGAAAATTGTTTTGGCATAAGTTAATCGGTCTGTCTGTTAAGCGTGAATTATTCTACAGTAAATTTCGTTTATTCAAGTGTGAAGAATGCTGAGATTCGAATTGC